>VDFB02047230.1:540857995-540875717 GCA_007258455.2 Sequoia sempervirens
GACCGACCTGGTGTTAACACTACATGTAAAGCTTGTGGAAGCATGCTGAGGTGTGTTAGGAAATATTTGGGTCCTAACTAAGGATTTATATTGGTTTCCTTCATTCTTATCCACCACGGGAATGTTTGGGTTCTAACCTAATTTGTAAATTTAAATGTAAAGGATGTGTTTTTGACCTTAGAGAAAGTTTTTAAGATTGAGGATGATATAAATAAGAGTTGTTTTGTTGGAAGATCTCAAGGTAGATGAAAGAGAGATGTGAGTGATGAATTAGTGAAAATTACAAAACTATACATACAAAATTGAGTAGAGCACTACAAACTTCAAGTGTTGGATTTTTGAAGGCAATGAGCTGAAAGTGTCCTCAATCTTTCAATCATGGCTGAAAAAGTGTTGGAGCAATTGTGGTGGATTCCCTGTTTCATTGAGAAGTTTTTCTCTATGTAACATTTCTCTTCTATATTCTTTTCTTTCTATGGTAGTGAGCCCTAGTTGTGAGAACTATTGGACAATGTGTCCTATTCTGGTAGTGAGCCCTTCTATGAGTTTTTCAATTACTTATATTGTGAGATAATCTTCATTGTGTTTTTTCCCTCACTAGATTTTTCACGTAAATATGGTGTTCTCTTGTGTATGGTGTTGTTGTTCCAGTTTCTGTTATTTGCATTTCATGATCAATCAATTAAGGGTTTAATGAAAGCATGTGGATCTGATTATTTTTGAGGGTTTTGATGTTTTGATTTAGTACAACTAATTCACCCCATCTCAATTTTCTTGTTCATTCAACAAATCTAAAATGGAAAAAATGATTCATTTTTATGAAATAACAAAATAAATTAAGAGAAAATCTTGTAGCATGAATCCACTACAATTGTGGATAGAAAAACATGAAGAATACAAAATACAAATCTATCTAGAATGTCAATCCAAAATTCCTCATGAGCTATCCTATATTCTTAGTCCCATAGAGGTAAGAGAAATTGATGAACACCCTGATTAATATCTCGAGGAAGATTTTATATGGAAAATAAAAATTTCATTCTCTTGTCTTAAACAAAAGAGTAGAAAAAGAAAGGGCTAAGAAAAGGCTTTGTATTAATTATAAACCATTAAATTAAATTATACTACCCTTCAATTATCTCATTCATTTGGTATATATTTAATAAGAAGAGCTACACATAAAAAGGTTTTCTCTAAGTTTTATTATAAATCAAGATTTTGGTAGATTAAAGTAAATGAATTAGATAAGTACAAAACTACATTTTCAATACCTCAAGGTTTTTATGAATGGAATATGATTTCATTAGGTTATGAAAATACCAAATTATTTCTAAATAAGGATGGACCAAGAAATATGACATTTAAGAGAGTTTTGTGTAGTTTACATATATGATATCATTATTTTTTCAAACTCAATTCATGATCATTTGTTACATTTGGAAAAAATCTATGGTAGTAATAAAAATGGACTATATTTGTCTTAAAAAAGGATGATAATTGGTAAATTATAAATTGATTTTCTAGGTCTAAATTTGGGGCATGTGTACTAATATGGGGCAAAAAAAGTGGTCAAATGACCAAAAATGAGCAAAATACATTCGTGTTTTGAAAAAATCAAATAACACGATCATGTTATGTCTCAGAAAATTCAAGCCATAACATGGGTGCGCTATTTGAATACAAAAAATGCACATGTTTTTATGAAAAAAATGTGTACATTTTTATATGAAAACAAAACATGTACGTGTTTTTCTTAGTTTTGGATTAGAACAGTGGATCTACCTTTACAAAACACATACTACTCTTAACTTAACAAAATTGGTGCAGTCATAGATGAAGGGTCCAAAAAGAACTATCCAACTATGCAGCTTAGAGTCAACACAATGAAAAAAAAAAAAAAATGATCTACAAACATATATCTTTATTGAATTGGAAATATTACATGCATCATATGCCTCATGGGAAAATAATTAGGGCTCATAGGTCTACCACAAGGGAACTCAACATTACAATGGGCCAGAGGAATTATTTGAATAACTAATACTACTAGCTTGTGAGCTATCTATCTAACTACTAAATACTGAATTACAATGAATTAAAAATGATCTTAAATATGATTCTCCAACTCAAATAAAGTTTCGTGTGAGCCTCAATAGTTTACAAGCTTGATAGATGATGAAATGTGAAGGTTAGACTTAAAATATGAAAGATAATCCTTCTAAAAATGAAATGAATTACGAATCTCCAAGAAAGATCCCCTTGGACCCTAAATTCTTGTATTATGTCCCATTAAGCTCCACATGCTTTGGAATAGGTTCACACTATAAAATTTTGACCAAGTTGGCCCTAAATGCTCTAATTGTGAATTACAATGAAATTATAAGAGTGATAGCTTTTAGAAGATAAATGCAAATGATCTAAAATATGGATATGATGTAGATGACCTCATGTAGATGCTTTATCCTATTCCATGAGTTGGGAGACAATAATGTGGTGAAATTTCAAATGAAATGTTGAAATTTCTACTGAATGAAATGAAAGAAAAAAAATGTTTTTGGTTGATACAGGATTGCTTTACAACTAGGGATGCTCCTGCATCAAACACCCAAGGTTGCACAAGAAAAGTGAGTCCCTCACTTTCTAGGGGCTAGAGGAAAACCAAAGTGGTCCTCTCTAGCCTGAGAAATCCATAATGAATTCTCCACTGGTGTACCCTTCCACTTCACCATATATTCTTTACACTACTTGCTCCTAGTGTTCCAATTTTTGGTATCCAAAATGTGCTCAATCTCCTCTAGTGGTTGAAGGGTAACTGCTCGTTCAAATCTACTTTTGTGTTACTAAAACTTGACTATCCTTTATGATACTCATATATATATACAACATTGAAAATAGATGATATACCTAATGTCTCCAGTAACTCCACTTCATTTGTATTTCTGAAATCAAACTCCTTAGAACTCTACATGGTCCAATCTTCCTCATCTTCAACTTATTGTATGATACTACTAAAAATATTTCCTTCCTCAGATATATCATCAATTTATCTCCAACAACAAACTCTTGATGTCTCATGTGCTCTCTTCCTTTTCCTTATACTTGTTGTTCATGTCCTCCAAGTGTTTTTAGACTTGACTAGGCAATGTTTCCATGAATCTTGCAAAATATTCTACCTTTTCACTCATCTTGTTCTCCACACTGATGTCTCTAAGCTTTGTAACTCCTCTGAGATGTATTCCTATTACAATCTCAAATGGGGTTATCCCTATACTTCAGTTTATTGAGTTATTGTATGCAAATTCTACTTGCAGTAGAACTATATCCCAATTTCTTGCCTTGTCTTTGACCAAACATCTTAATAGGTTACCCAAACTTCTATTTACCACTTCTATTTTTCCATCTATTTATGGGTGACATGATGAATTAAACTTCAAATATTTCTTCATATTCTTCCATAATGTCCTTCAAAAGTTTCCAATGAACTTAGTGTCCCTATCTGAAACTATACTCTTAGGTAATCCATGC
Source organism: Sequoia sempervirens (assembly GCA_007258455.2). Taxonomy (NCBI): domain Eukaryota; kingdom Viridiplantae; phylum Streptophyta; class Pinopsida; order Cupressales; family Cupressaceae; genus Sequoia; species Sequoia sempervirens. The sequence goes on from VDFB02047230.1 coordinate 540,861,521, forward strand.
AATCTCACAATTTCCTTGAAAAATAAGTCAACAACATGCACAAAATCATTAGTTTTCTTGCAAGGAATAAAATGTGTTATTTTAGAAAATATGTCTACTACTACCATTATAGAATCAAACCCTCTATGTGTTCTTGGTAATCCCAATATGAAATCCATACTTATATCTTTCCAAGGTATCTCTAGTACTATCAAAGGATTACATTTGATAGAATTCTAACTACCTTCTGCTACTTGACAAATTTTACACTCTAAACATACTTCCTGGAATCCTTATATATCTATGGCCAAAAATAGTGGTCACTGACCAATGCGACTCCTCCACTATACTTTTATTTAATTAGGTTCTCCCTCATTGAAATCTTTGAAATACATAATTGATTTCCCTTGAAAAACATATCTTCTTGAATGAAATAGTCCAACCATTGGCTCCTATCTATCACTATTGGTTCCTTACATGCTCTCCAAGTTTTAGAAAAATTTGGATCATCCTCATACATATGATTTAGTTCCTCAAAGCCCAATACTTCTACTCTCATCTTTGTTAGCAAGTTTCTTCTCCTTCTTAATGCATCTGCAACTTTGTTTGACTTTCCACTCCTATGCTTCAACACAAATATATAACTTTTCAAGAACTCAACCCATCTCATATGTATCTAGTTCAACTTTCCTTGATTGTTCAAATAATGCAAGGCTTGATGATCCGTATACAACACAAATTCCATAGGAAACAAATAATTTCTCCCCTTCTTCAAGGCTTGAATTATGGCATATAATTCCTAATCATAAACTAAATACCTTTTTCTAGCATAATCCAAATTCTCACTAAAATAAGCTATAGGTATTCCTTCTTTACTCAACACTACTCCTATTGCATTTCCACTTGCATCACAATCAACTTGAAATACTTTTTACTAGCTTCTCTGTCACCTTTTGCTTCAACAATTCAAAACTTCTTTGTGCTCTGGATGTCCACTCAAAGTCCTTGTCTCCTCTCATTATTTATGTCATAGGTGTACAAATGCTACTAAATATTTTGATAAAATTCCCATAGAAACTAGCTAATCCATGGAATGATCTTACTTCTCTAATGTTCACCGGTGTAGGCTACTCAATAATTTCTCTAACCTTCTTAGGGTCCATCTTTAATCCTTTAGCAGAAATAACAAAGCCCATATATACCAAATTTTTCTTCATTAAACTACACTTCTTGACATTAATAAGCAACTTCTCTTTTCTAAACCTCTAAAAGACTTGTCTAACGTGCCACAAATTTTCTTCTCTAGTCTTATTGAAAATCAAAATATCATCTAGATAAACAATAACAAACTTATACAAGAATTTCTTCAGTACCTCATTCATCATCCTCATGAAAGTGCTAGGTGCATTAGTCAATCCAAAAGGCATCACTAACCATTCATACAATCTTTCATTAGTCTTAAATGTAGGATTCCATTCATCTCTTTCTTTGATTCTAATATGATGGTATCCACTCTTGAGATTGATCTTTGTGAAATAATCTAGTCCACTCAAATAGTCCATAATTTCATCCATCCTTGGAAATGAGAATCTATACTTGACAATGATCCTATTCATTTCTCTTGAATCAATACACATTCTCCACTCTCCATCCTTCTTTGGTGCAAGTACAACAAGTACTGCACATGGGCTTAAACTTTCTTTGATCAATCCTTTCTTCATCAACTCTTGTATCTACTAGTTCAATTCTACATTCTTTGTTAGTGTCATTTTGTGTGCTTCCTTGTTTGGAAAACTTTCTTCTAGTATTATATCTATATGATGACTAATTCTTTGAACTGGTGACAAGCCATCTGGTACATTCTTTGATATTATGTCTTCATACTCTGTCATCAGTTCTGCTACTTCTATCTATAGTGGATCTTCATCTTTTTCTATCTTTAGACTACCACCCTTCTTTGGACTCAATACAAAACACATTCTCATTCCTCAATCCTTCCAAAATTTTCCTTCCATCTACCAAACATAATCTGGTAGTGCTACAAACTTCACTCTTGTACTCTTTCTCCAAAAAGGTATCAAATTAATTGTCTTGCCATTTGAAGTCATAATATAGGTATTTCTTCTTTCATCATGAATTACTTTCCTATTATATTTCCATGGTCTTCCTAATGGAAAATTACATGCATCCATAGGCATAATATCACATAATACTCCATCCATATATGATCCTATATGAAATTTCAACAAACATTGCTCATTTACCAATATCATATGCTCATCCTAAATCCATGCTACCTTATAGGGGTTTGGATGTTTCAATCTCATCAACTTCAACTTGGTTACCATCTCCTTTAAAACTAGATTATTGATGCTACCACTATCAATGATAACTTTACATACCTTTCCTCTAGACTTACATCTTGTTCAGAACAAGCTCTTCCCTTGCAGTGGTTCCTTAGTCACTTCTTCATGCATAAAAGCTCTTCTCATTACCAATGATTCACATTTCTTAGGTTTCCCAACTGAATTAGGGGATTCAATAGGTCCTTCATCCATATAAGCTGCTCTTTCAATATGCTCAGTCTTATTTCTAGTACTTCCTTGATGGCATTCAAATGCTCCATGTCCTTCACCACCACACTTGAAACAAGTTCCTCTAAATGGTCTCTTCTCAAATATTCCTTCATATCTCTAGTATCCATAATTGTGGTATGAATTATGTCCTCCTCTATCATTGCATAAGTAATTCCTATCTCCTCTTCCTTTGCGGTATGAGTTAGAATCCTTCTCTTCACTCCAGTAGGGTTTCCCATTTTTGTTTTGATCTGCATAAGGTTTTCTTTTGTTGATTTGTGATCCATTCCTTTGGAATCTTCCTCTTTCACTTCTTTGTCTTTGTTCAAACTTCTTGTTTAGCTTCTCTTCTACCTTTAATGCAAATTGATATGCCTCTTCATTTGTTTTCATATTTACTAGGCTCAATTTGTCTTGGATGTTTTTTCTCAGTCCATTGATGCACCTCACAACTTTTTATTTTCTTTCTTCACTATGTCCAATCCTAATGATCATCTTGTAGAATTCTTTAGTATATTCCTTCACAATTTCTCCTTTTTCCATAGGTTTTGCAATCTTTTTAACAATTCAATTTCATAATCAAGAGGTATAAATTGATTCTTCATCTTTGTCACCATTTTCCCCCTTTATGATTCTCTCCTTTCCTCTTTTATTCCTATCCAATTGAACTTATTTCCACCATAAAGCAGTATGGCCTTTCAACTTTTTTTTCACAAATATTATTCTTTCGAGATCTTCAATTTCTTCATATTCAAAATATTCCTCCATTTCATTGATCTAGTCAATCAATTCTTCAAGGTTTAAATTTCCTCCATAATTTTGAATTTTAATCCTAGGTTTCTTTCCAATCTTGGAAATATCTTTCAACATCTTCATTTTATTTAATACTTCTTCATCATCTAGGGCTTCTTAAATTTGATTCGGAACATGGTCTAGATCATCATAAATTTCATCTCCATGCCTAGGGTTTAGACCTCTTCTTTTATCTTCTTCTATTGCATCTAATCGGATTCACATTGCTCACATAATCTCTAACATTTCATCCATTCTTCTAGCTATATTCACCATAGAAAGCACTCTCCTTAGTGACATCTCTCTCCTTGAATCTAGTGCAACTGCCTCAATTTGGCGATCTGACTACATGAGTTTCAATTGCCTCACAGTCAGTGATCGATTGAAAACACACTTAATTTTCCTTAAGTTGATGATTTTTTCACCACAAAGAATTCCTTTAGGACAAAAAACTTTCTCTACTACCACTTAGTGTAGTCACAGATGGAGGGTCTAGAAAGAATTTTCCAATTGTGTAGCTTAAAGTCAACACAACACAAGAAAATAATTTGCAAACATAGATATTTATTGAATTAGAAATCTTACATGCATCATATGCCTCATGGGTGAATAATTAGGCCTCATAGGCTTTGTTGGAATTGTAAGTTTCTGAACATTTTCACAAGTTTTCCATAACCCTAAGTTTCCATAAGGTCCTTATCATAAGCACTAGGTTTTGTTTTCATATCATTCTGATCACTTTTTCCCCATAGTTTCCATCGGATCATGCATTTTTTACATTCTGGCTCCTATCGGCGTGAGAATACCATTGTCTCCCCGACCCATTGTGCATTTTTTGCTAACATGAGTCTAGGTTGCCTTTTGACAAGACTCATTTGATGTCACAGTGATCAAGGTTTGCATGTAGGTGGCTTTCAGCAAGACATTTGCATTATTTCAGCGACAGAGGATGATTCACATCGTCAGGAGTTTTACTATCGGGATGAAGTCTTATCGATTTCCATATGTCTCCCCGACCGACCACAAATGGGTGCTCATCGGCGAGAGGTTTTCCTTTGTTGTGTTATCATGGAAAAACTACCTTGTCTTGCCGACCGATATGATGGACGAACATTTCGACAAAGGTTTGGTCTTTGGTGAGTGGTCTCACCGATAGGCACATCAAGGATTCACTTCGGCTAGACATGTTGTTTTTAGTGTGAGGTTATAACGAGGCCTTATTGTCTCATCGACCGATGGTGGAGGAATTGATTTATCAGCATAAGTTAAAGGCTTCAGTGAAATGTCATAACAATTCTGTGGTGTCTCACTGACTTGTGCAAAAGGTTTTTTTGGTAGGAGTTTGGTCTTCAGCATGTTGTTTCACCGAGTGCTTTATGTCTCGCCGAGTGGCATGTATGGGGATGCAATATTGGTATGAGTTAAGGTTTTAGGCATGTGGTCTCAGCGAGTGACCTTCGGTCTCACCGATGGAAAGCAATGAAGGACCTTGTCTGCAAGAGTATAATCTTGTCTCAGTGACTCAGAATGGATAACAACTTTTGGTATGACTCAAAGCATTCTATGAGAGGTCTCCCCGACATTGATATGTCTTGTCGAGAATGTGCATGGGGATTGTGTCGGTGTGAGGTCTCTCTGATATCATAAAGTCACGACAACAGTGAACGAAGCAAGTAGAACACATCGATGAGAGATATCGCTTTGTCTTAGCGAATGGAAGGCACGTAATGAAATGAATATTGGTAACACTTGGGGTGTTCTGCGTGAGGTCTCCCCAATATCATAGAGCTACAACAAAACACAAAGGGAAGATGTAGATGCTTCTTGTCTTCGGTGAAACATAATGTTGGCTGTATGACATCTCCTCGACTCAGACAAGTCACGACGAAAGTGAATAGAACCCACAGAGTGAATAATGATTGAATTGCCTTCAACATAGCTGCTGGATTGTCCTGGCAACTGTCTCACTGATGAATATCAGATATTCAAATATTGTGGCTGACATGTGAATTTCTAAAATACCATTGCAGGCTGACATGAAATTTTCCCGAATACTGCGATTGGCCGACATGAATTTGAAGCGATATGTTTCCTGATGCTGGTGTATAAATATACACTCCCAATTGTAATTGAAAGATGAGATTTAAGATTAGATCTTAGATAGAGACAATAGGTAGAGATGGATACAGTAGAATAAGTTTCTCAGAATAGAGGCTATGTTGCATGTTTTCAAATGGCAATTTCAATGAAATTTAGCTGGTGTGGTAGTTTATTCTTAGTGTCAATTGTCTATTGAATTTATTGAAAAGTATTGCTAATATGTCTCCAAGTTGATTCTTTCTGGTTGTTTAAATTGATATAACAAGCTTATTTTCAGTTTATCAGTGCACATTTGTTGTATCTGTGTGGTTAATTAACTGGTTCTCTCAAGAAGAGATTAAATCCTTTTAGTTGATCACAATAATCAGGGAGATTCATTTGGATTATTAAAGTAGAGCTTAGTAGTCATAATCCTGCATGTTTATACAAGTTTTAAATAGAACATATGCCAACAATTTGATTTTCTACCAGAATAAGTTGCCAACTTCTATTTCACATGACTCTGTATACCCAATAAGGCACTGGTCTCTGCAATTTCATCATTTGGATTCATTTAGTTTCTTTACATTTGTTTTACATTTTGTTAATTGAGCACCTTAGGATTTAGATTAGAAGATTATTATTACTATCAATTTTGATTTCATTTCTTCACTCTCATCTGCCCTTGTGGACAAAGCATTTCAGAAGGAAAAATCATAAGTTAAGTTTGCTTCTTTTAGAAAGGTACACCTGCCTAGGTTAGCAGCACCTAAAGAGTAGAAGGTTGAGTTCTCTTGACCTTGTCTATTACCCTAAAGTGTATCAAGAGATTGGCAGCCTCTTGAGGCATTCAACCTACTTTTTTGAGAGCTAACAAATTGGTGACTCTATTGGGGACTATATCATAAAATTCGGTTGAAGATCACATTATAGAGTCAGTGAAGAAAAGGTTATAATTGGAGAAGTTTCAGAAAGAGTGATTCTGTTGGGGAAAAGATAAAAAATAATCATTTTTCCTACTTTTGGAAAAGTAGGTGGCGACTCTAAATTTTTTTTGATGAAGAATGGAATTTGTATATGGAACGAACGATTACACAAATGCAGGAAGTTATTGGGCCCCTCAAGCACCTGATGATACAATTAGGAGTTTCTACAATGGTGGCAATACATATCATGCACAATAGAGCACTTATTCTCCATAGCCATCAAAGCAAGTAAGTGTTTATCTAGTCCCTCCTGGACAAAGATTGGCAAGTTATCAAGAATTTCAATGTGATCAGTGTCAAGTGCAATGTTAATGTGATCAATGTCAAGTGCAGCGCAACTCTAGCCCACTTGGAGATGTCAGTCAGAATCTAGAAAAAGGTATGCATCGAAACCAACAATCTAAAGATGATGAATATTTCAAAAATCTTTTGGATGCCTTTCTTGGCATAAGGAGATATAGAGGAGAATCTGGGCACTCTTTGCTCTACAGAATGACTGATATTTCTAAGAAAATACCTATTAAATTCCCATCTAGTGAGTTTGAGATCATTAAGCAGTTTATGAAAGTGTATGAGCCAAACCCAATTTATTGGCCTGAATGATGGATCCCAGTTTCTCTTGATCAACTAGATGAATGGGCTAATATTGTAGATAGGAAAAAATATGAAGATGAAGATGGAGAAATTGATCAAATAATGTAGCCAATGGAAGATGAGACAAATGCAAGTCAGAATGATTCCTATGATAGCCAGGACTCCATCACAGAATCAGAGTGCAAATTTCCCCCCTTGGATGCATTTTTTGACATAAGGATGTATGAAGGAGAAGATTTGGGTTCTTTGTACAATAGAATGATAGATATTTGTATGCAAATACCTTCTCATTGTAGGCCTACAAGGGTCCTATTTTTGGAATAGTTTGTAAGAGCATGGGAACATGAATCAGCCTATAGGTTTGAGTCATCAATACAGTAGGCCTATGATCACGTGAATAAGTTCGTTGATGCCATGGAGAAGAAAAGGTATGAGAGTACTGTCAATGTTGAGTCCAATGATTGTATTTCTGATGAGTATAGAGGAATTGATGAAACAATGCATCCAGTAGAAGATGCAACATGTGCAAGTCAAGATGATTCTTGTGATTTCTTGCATAATGAAGATGAAGGTACAAGATATCTCTCTTGCATAACAAATTGTGACAAGGAAGGCAGTGCATGTTTTTAGGAATCCAGTGAGTTCAAATTGTGAGGATGCATAAAGGGATTTTGATTTGCAATCAAGGGATTCTTTTACCTCTTATGAAGATCGGGATAAAAGGACAATGGGAAATTTTGATTCATTTGATAGTGAGTATACAATACCTCCTATTACAGTTGAAAGTTATGAAGACTCATTTGATGAAGAAGAAATGATGTTTTGCCAAGGTATGCCCAGGAATGAATTCTAGGTATTTTTTGATTTTAGATCTACTTTATGGTAAAGTGGAAATAATTTTAGATGAGCTAGATAATGGAACAAGTGACTTCACTAGTAATGTTTTTGATTTTTCATTCTCTGATGATCCTAGGCCTCTTTTTGATGATGACAAAAGTGATGAGTATGATTGTAATAATGAAAATGTGGAACTTGTTTACTCAACATTGAGCAAATTTTAGAATTGCTAACTTTTAAATATCAGAAATGCGTACACAAGGATGATTCTGAAGTTTTGTGTCTAACTTACATTTGTTTTGAAAGTGAAGGATATTTGTATGATGATTCTTATGGCTCCCGGTGCATTTCTCGAGATGATGGTGAAACCTTTGAAGTTGATCAAAAGTTTGTGTTCATTCAAGATGAGGTATGTGATTTTGAAAATTTTAACTCATGTGGAGAAGACATTTGTTTGCATACCAAGGATGATAGTGGTTCAGCTTTGATTGGTTCATATATGCTTGATATTGATGATGTGAGTCATGATCTAGTGTTGTATCCAAATGGTAGTGTCAAAGAGGTGCAAAAGGTTTTAGATTTGTTTGCCTCAAACAACATTGATATGACAGAGTTTTTTGTTTCTCAAGAGAGGCACTGTGATGGTCAATTTTCAATACAGTTGGGAGAGTGTTTCATAATTCATAACAGTGAGAGAGATAATATAAGAAGTTGTATTGAATATGCATGCATTTTGTATGTTGAAAATAGCAGGGGTTTGTCCCATGATGATGAAGAATTTGAATTGCAGGATGATGTAGGGATTTTGGGCCAAACCGAGCATGATGATACTCTAAGAACTTGCAATAACAGTGATAGGAAAGATTGCATGAGTATCTTCAAGAAGAATCTGATGAACTCAAGACAAAACCAGGTATTTGATAGGGGAAAGTATGGTTGGAGTTTCATATTGTAACAACTCAGAATAGATGATGATGAATCACAGAGGATTAAGGGTTGCTAGTGCATGGACAACTCTTGCTTGTCCTCTTTAAAATTCTTTTCCATGCACAATAGTTTAGGGTTTTGTTTCACCTCCATCTTGCATTCATTTTGCATTCATTCCATCATGCTATTTGTCCATTTCCATTTTTCTCATTTTGTGTTTGGTCTGGTCTGCTCACCCAAAGATTTTGGATCCTTGCAATGATCTTACTATCATTCATCCCCAGATGGAGCCACTGTTGGAACTGTAAATTTTTGAACATTTTCACAAGTTTTCCATAACCCTAAGTTTCCATAAGGTCCTTATCATAAGCACTAGGTTTTTTTTTCATATCATTCTGATCACTTTTTGCCCATAGTTTCCATCGGATCATGCATTTTTTACATTCTGGCTCCTATCGGCATGAGAATACCATTGTCTCCTCGACCCATTGTGCGTTTTATGCTAACATGAGTCTGTGTTGCCTTTTGGAAAGACTCATTTGATGTCATAGTGATCAAGGTTTGCATGGAGGTGGCTTTTGGTAGGACATTTGCATTGTTTCGGCGACAGAGGATGATTTACATCGGTAGGAGTTTTATTGTTGGGATGAAGTCTTATCGATTTCCATATGTCTCCTCGACTGACCAAAAATGGGTGCTCATCGGTGAGAGGTTTTCCTTCATTGTGTTATCATGGCGAAACTCCCTTGTCTTGCCGACTGATATGATGGATGAAAATTTCTGCAAAGGTTTGGTCTTTGGTGAGTGGTCACAGCGAACTCTTTTGGTCTCACCAACAGGCACATTAAGGATTCACTTCAGCTAGACATGCTATTTTTGGTGTGAGGTTATAATGAGGCCTTATTGTCTCATCGACCAGTGGTGGAGGAATTGATTTATCAACATAAGTTAAAGGCTTCGATGAAATGTCATAACGATTCCGTGGTGTCTCACCGACTTGTACAAAAGGTTTTTTCAGCACGAGTTTAGTCTTCGGCATGTTGTTTCACCGAGAGCTTTATGTCTCGCTGAACAACATGTATGGGGATGCAATATCAGTATGAGTTAAGGTTTTCGGCATGTAGTCTCAGTGAGTGACCTTCGGTCTCGCTGATGGAAAACAATGAAGGACCTTGTCAGTAAGAGTATGATCTTGTCTTAGTGACTCGAAATGGATAACGACTTTCGGTATGACTCAAAGCATTCTACGAGAGGTCTCCCTGACATTGATATGTCTTGCTGAGAATGTGCATGGGGATTGTGTCGGTGTGAGAATTGCTTTCTCTTGGCAATCTATGGTGAACTCGAGGGCTTTCAGTGAAACACGATGTGGTCTACGTGAGGTCTCTCCGATATCATAAAGTCATGGTGATAGTGAACGAAGTAAGTAGAACACATCGGTGAGAGATATCCCTGTGTCTCAGCGAATGGAAGGCACGTAATGAAATGCATATCAGTAACACTTGGGGTATTCTATGTGAGGTCTCCCCGATATCATAGAGCTACAAAGAAAAACAAAGGGAACATGCAGATGCTTCTTGTCTTTGGTGAAACATAATGTTGGCTGTATGACATCTCCCTGACTTAGACAAGTCATGACGAAAGTGAATAGAACCCACGGAGCGATTAACGATTGCATTGCCTGTAGCATAGCTGTTGGATTGTCCTAGCGACTGTCTCACTGATGAATATTAGATATTCAAATACTGTGGCCAACATGTGAATTTCTAAAATACTGTTGTAGGCCGACATGAAATTGCCCAAATACTACAGTTGGCCGACAGGAATTTGAAGCAATATGTTTCCTGATGCTGGTGTATAAATATACACTCTCGATTGTAATTGAAAGATGAGATTTAAGATCAGATCTTAGATAGAGATAGTAGGTAGAGATGGATACAGTAGAATAAGTTTCTCAAAATAGAGGCTATGTTGCATGTTTTCAAATGGTGATTTCAATGAAATTTAGCTGGTGTGGTAGTTTATTCCTGGTGTCAATTGTCTATTGAATTTATTGAAAAGTATTGCTATGATGTCTCCAAGTTGATTCTTTTTGGTTGTTTAAATTGATATAACAAGCTTATTTTTTAGTTTATCAGTGTACATTTGCTGTATCTGTGTGGTTAATTAACTGGTTCTCTCAAGAAGAGATTAAATCCTTTTAGTTGATCACAGTAATCAGGGAGATTCATCTAGATTATTAAAGTAGAGTTTAGTAGTCATAATCCTACATGTTTATACAAGTTGTAAATAGAACATATGCCAGCAATTTGATTTTTTTCTAGAATAAGTTGCCCACTTCTATTTCACTTGACCCTGCATACCTAATAAGGCACTGCTCTCTAAATTTCATCATTTGGATTCATTCAGTTTCTTTACATCTGTTTTACATTTTGTTAATTGAGCACTTTAGGACTTAGATCAGAATATTATTATTACTATCAAGTTTGATTTCATTTGTTCACTCTCATCTGCCCTTGTGGACAAAGCATTTTAGAAGGACAAATCATAAGTTAAGTCTGCTTCTTTCAGAAAGGTACACCCACCCAGGTTAGAAGCACCTAAAGAGTAGAAGGTTGAGTTCTCTTGACCTTGTCTATTACCCTAAAGCGTATCAAGAGATTGGTAGCCTCTTGAGGCATTCAGCCTACATTTTTGAGAGCTAACATGCTTTTTGTAAGGGCATTAAACATTATAATTGGCTAGAGGCCTTATTCAAATAATTGATCCTAATAGCTTGTGAGAGCTCTATCTATTTGATGAATAATGAATTAGAATGAGTTATAAATGATCTTAAATATGGTTCTCTAACTCCAAAAAAGGTCTGTGTTGGACTCAAGGGTTTAAAAGCCTGATAGATGATCAAGTGTGAAGTTTGGCCTTAAAATATGAAAGATAATCCTTCACACAAATGAAATGAATTGTGGATCTCCAAGAAATATCCCCTTGGAATGAAAATTTATGTATGATGTCCCATTAAGCTCCATATGATCTAGAATAGGTTCACACTATGAAATTTGGACCAAGTCAGCCCCAAATGCTTTGATTGTGAATTACAATGAAATTTTAAGAGCGATAACTTTCAGTAGAAAAATGAAAATGATATGAAATATGGATTTGATGTAGATGACCTCATGTAGATGCTATATCTTTCGTCGTGAGCTAAGAGATGACAATGCAGTGAAATGTGGAATGAAATGATGAAACTACTACTAAATGAAATGTAAGAAAATAAATGTTTTTGGTTGATACAAGATTGCTTTACAACCAGGGATGCTCCTACATTAAAAACATGTATTTGTATTGCTTAGTTTTGAGCTTATGATGGATTTAACTTACCAAAACCCTATGTACTTAACCCTAACACCTATACACTTAACTCTAAACTATATAACCATAACCTTGAAACTTATCCCTAAACTCTAAACCCTACAATTAGCCCTAGTTCATAAAGCATATACACTCTAACCTAGACCATATACCTAGTGGCATATCACTTCTAGTGTTGTCATTGATGGCAACCTAAGTCATTATTCTGGTCCGCAGATTAGGATTTGTTCATACTGATAGGTAGAGTAAAGAACAAAGTATTACCAGAAGAGAGAATATAGAATAGGGTATCTAGTTAGTATGTCGATTTGTATGCTTTGCCAGATTATCATTTTGAGTTGTGCATCTTGAGGAAGGTTGTTAAGTATCTATATTATCTTATTGTTAAGTTTTGTGATGTTGCATTAATTGGTGTATAAGTTAGGAGATCCAACACGATGATTTTTTGTTTATTAGCTCATGGTGGCCGACTTAGTGAATATGGCATGCCGTGGGTATTTGAGGTATAATTAATTAAGGTATCCTATGCTTGAAGATTTTTTTTTGGGCCCTAGATATGTCATGGAAAACTTTTATTGGTACACATCGAATATTAAATGTGGATTGAGCTGACTATTGGAAAATATTTTTATTTTGTTGAAGCCGACATGAAGTGACTAAATCTTTGATAGTCAATATATATAAGAGATCGATTAATTCATTTTGAAGTGCGAGTGGGTGTATGTTCGAAGTGTGGGAATAGTAGAAGGGTTGTTGAGTGATTTGGCATAGTTTCACTTGTGCAGAAGAGGATTTTTATGAAGCGAATTAAGGTAGAGAAGAGCAAAGTGAAAAATCAGATAGAAGGTCCAAAATCTAATCTATGAGCCACACCAGAACTGAAACCAGGAATTTTTAGATGCTAATTTCTCAGTTCAATTATTTTTTGTAATCCAAATATGTTGGAAGGTAGTGATCCTTCCTAATTTTGAGCAATGAGCTCTAGGAATTATTCCTGAATGCATGTGCATTCCCCTTTTTCTTCATAATTTTAACATAGTATAAATTGTAGATTAACCTCCACCATGGTTTTTCCCCTAATAGGGTTTCCACATAAAAATCTTGGTGTTATGGTGTTTTGATTGTTTCCTTCATGTTCTTGCATCTTTACTTTTGTTTAAATGTTGTAAATGGTTTAAGATTTGGATTGTAATTTAAATATTGTTGAACACTAATTCACCCCCCCTCTCAGTGTTCCTTGAGTCCAACAATTGGTATCAAATCAAGATTCCTCTGTAGAAATTTAACAGCTCTTGAGGTGGATCTTGGAATGCAATGGACTTTGGTGGTCTTCAACAACAACTTTTTATGGCACTTGATGATCTTGATCAGTCTAAAGAAGAAGTCCTGGAATTAAAAGAAAATATTGAGGATGTTGAAAAATTCATTCTATCATTAAAGGATCAAATCAATGAGTCAAGAGAAAAGAGGAAGGAACTATGTGATTAGTTGAAGCAGAAAGAAAGTAAATACTTGGAAGATGTTCACCTGAATCAGACCCTAAAAGAAATAACTAAAGAATATGAAAAGCTTTCTAGAGACAATGCTACTCTAAAGCTTGACATGGAATCTATGGCGATGAAGCTAACTAAGGAGATTGAAGAAAGGAAGAAGAATGAGGAGAATCTGGCCTAGTCTGTAAAAGAAAGATCTGAAGAATGAAAAAGAGTTAATAGTGGATTCATTCAGCTAGAGATTGAACTACAACAATCTAGAAATAATAAAAAAGAGCTTGAAAGATAGATAGTTATTATCAAAGATGAACTCGCTACTACAAATGAATACAAGGAGAAGTTTAAGATCAGTTCCACTAAGCTTGATGATCTGACTAAAGGATAGAAGAATTAAAATGACAAGAAAGGTCTTGGATATGAGAAGGGACAAAGCTCTGGATCTAAACATAAGGATTCCAGACAAAGAAATCAGATGAACAAAGGAAAAAGGTATCGGGCAAGACAACCCAATGCTCAAAATTTTAATGGTCACTACCTTTCTTGTAATAAATTTGGTCATATGGCT
>VDFB02047230.1:540875817-540918588 GCA_007258455.2 Sequoia sempervirens
GACAAACAGGTAGTCTAGCCGAAAGATGTGAGTTCAGGGAGACCGTAGTGTGCTCAGCAAAGGGTCTAGCCGATAGGCCAAAGTTTCGGCGACAAGATAAGAGCTCAATGCATGGTCATGTTTTCGTGGAGATGTCTCCCCAATCGCAGGTGTCTTGCCGAAACAAAAATGGGGCTCGGTGTAGTGTTTTCCCTTCGCCATGAAGCCCTCTACCAATGGGATTGCGCCGAAAGGAATGTTGTACGTGGAAAATGCAAAGCTCTATGGAGTGGTGTGCATCTCGGGTGACCTCAACTCAACTCCATGCTAAAGATGAAGGGTCTCGGGGTAATGTTTTTCCTTTGGTAAAACGTCTCACCGACACTCGGGCATCTTGCCGACTGAAGAGGAGCTCGGGGAGATGTCGAAATGAACTCAGAAAAGGAAGCAAAGACTGAAGAGGGTCTCACTGACTGAGAAATCTCTCACCAAAGTGGAAATGGGGTTCGGCGAGAAGGAGGTGCCTTCGCTAGGATGTCCCAGCGATCGATCAAAGTCTCCCCAAAATGAAGGTTTTTGCCAAATAATGGGGGATTTTGACATGACGTCTCAGTAAAGGAGTTGTGTCTTGCCGACAGTGATGGAATCATCAAATAATTTAAGCAGTATCGGTGTAACTCAGTGGTGCTCGCTGTGACTTCAGACCGATGCCGATTGCCCTGCCGATGTTTTTGGCGATATCAATATGACTTCTAAAGCTCGCTAAAATGTCTCATCGACTGTCACATGTTGTGCCGATGGTTTCAAGGATCATAATCGCATCGGTGAGACACTTCCAGTGTCTCGTCAAGTTGTGATTCTGATCAGAGGAGCTTTTGACCACCTGAAGAATCTACGTGGAGTTTACTCAGCCAATCAAAGAGATCTGAAAGCGAGCCGTGGCAGTCTGACCAAGATGAAGAACATCAACAGAATGAAAAGCAACATGTATTTGTTCTAAGCTTAGGAGCATTCAAAGCACTCAGCCGAAGAGGTTCAAGGCGGACACGATACCAGGAAGTAAATGCGGTGGTTGCAGAAAGATCTGAAGAAGGCTTCTCTGGGGAATGACTCTTCACCGACATGGACACGAAGGGTGCAGCATTAAATTCAATCAAAAGATCTAAGGAGAGATCTATCTCGAGGACTGATATTTTGTAAGCCCTAAGGGGCTGACACATTTTGATATATAAAGCTTTTTGGCCTTTTTTGTATATAGTTCAGATTATACACTCTGAAGAGTCAGTGATTTTTATTCAATCCTTTCTCGACTAAATGTATGTTTGGTAACTCAACTGGAATCTGGAATACAACACAGAGTTTACCTTGGAAGCTAGTGTTCATGTTTGTACTACTCTCATTTCTGTATTTCTCTTTTGATTATGCAAGTCTTTAACTGTGTTTTATAAGTCTACACTCATACCTTAAAGCCGTGAAATTTATCTTTCCTTCCTAAGATGTGTATGTAGATCGAGCCTGTTAAGATTGATGCATAAGTCTAAAAGAAGTTGTGTTGAGTATGTGAAATGGTTGAAGTTAAGTTTCCAATGTATGTCCATCTTGTTTTCATTTCATAATTCCTCATCAATTCGGTGTATCACCACAGAAGTAGTTTTCAATTTATGTACTCTTTCTCCCTTTCCCTTTACAAGAACAGTAGTTTAGGTGATATCCAAAGGAAGCCGGCCTTCTCTGGAGGTTCATTTCAACTTTAGGTGACCCATAGCCTTGAAATGATCCCATGTTTCCCTAGAAAGCTTAGTTTCATAACTCAAAAGGGTGCAATTTCTAGGTGATAACACTAATATCAAATCACACTCATGTTCCGAACACTCTTCCAATAGCTTCACACACATGGAGTTAAATTCATCTCATCTGATAGGTACACATACTAAACTTCCATAATTAACATGGATTCTAGATTCCCAATGCTTTCATAATGTACTCGCATTTAATTTCATATGCTTTCTATTCATTAATATTACTTCCATATTCATTAATCATTCCCTTCACCTAGTCACATGTATTGAAGTGAGTTCAGTTGAAGATTTTAAGTTGGGGGGGAGATAATATACATTCCAAAAAAAAATTTTCAACACCAAAAGAAAAACACAAAAAAAACATACGAACCCTTGTTTCCTTTATACCTTCTTGCACCTACAACCTTTTTTTTGTCAATTACCTAGATTATGAGCCAATTTGAAGCTAATTCAAGATGAGTTAAGTTGAAACAGAGGAGGAAGGGATATAATAGTTGAAGTTACTGTGAAAAAAGTGCATGCAAGTGTAGCAGATAGAGAGGGTTTGTGGGTGGTTAAAATAAATTTTGAGTTGAATTTCCAGAGTTTTGAGCATAATTAGGATATTTCACCATGGGAGGTGATATTTTCAAAAGGGAGTCATCAACACACAAAAAATATTGGAGGACATGCTAGTTTTTCCCATTTTCACAAGGGTAGGATAGTTGGACTACTTCCTAAATTTGACATAGTTTAATGAAGACATGACAAGGAAATTTATAGATACATTATAGTATGATGAAGCCACTATCAAGGGCTTGAGAGTGGACACTTTAGAGGCTACAATTGTATAAGTTTCTGGTCCACTGAGGAATGGAGTTGAATTCCCTGTTAGAGTGAATCCAGTAGCTACCAACGATGAGTTCAAGGAGGTAGGAGAAAACCTTGATTCATCATCACAAGGTACAAAGAGATTGTCACTTCCCTCGACAAGGGCCTCTTGTGCTTCTTATATTATTAAGTATATCACTTGTGGTGGTAGACAATCCCTCTTATATACTATGCATTTTAAGAAACTAAGTCACCTCTATCACAATAGATTGGTCAATGTACCTAGTTTCCTTTACAATTTTCTAAAAAGAATGGGGTTTGAATACCAAAGGAAGATAAATGATTCAATTTTTCACACTAATGTTTGGTAACCTTGTTAGTGAAAAAGAGCCTTAGGGTTCAACATCCACAAGTGTCTTGGGAGAGCTTTTTAATTTGTAAAGATATTAAAACCATACTCTTGAGGAACCAAAAGTTCCTAAAATCCTAAATTCACCTATTGCATCCTTAAGGGAAATGCCCCTTGTTTCACCCACTGCTTCACCTACCTGCAACATAGGTGAACTCAAGGAACAAAGTGTGCAATTATTACCACATGCAACATTTGACTAGCCTATAGAAAAAGAGACCCCAACTTCCTCTAGACCCCTAAGACTAGGAAAAAGAGAGGTACTTCTTCTTCTACACCTTAAAAGGTGCAGAAAAAAGAAATCTACCCCACCAAGGCATTCAATCTGCTTGAGTAAGAAAGGTTCCATGATGGGAAGTGTTGAGAAACCAAAATAGGAAACAAGGGATACAAAATAAAAAGATGTTGTGACATTAGCTACTGATTCAAAATTGAAAGATAATGTGATTGTTCCTACAAAAAGGAAATGGTATATATCTACTACCTCTAACTCAAATTTAGAGGATATTTTTGTTTCCAATGAAATGAGAAAGAGAACCCCAATTAGCCCTGATAGTGAGGGTTTTGAGTACACAAGGGTTGGTGATGAGCAGATTTTGAAAGATAAGGAAATTTTTTACAAGAAATAAATATCAGGAAAAAATTGCAAGAAAAATTAGAGAAGATCAAATGGTTAGAAGAATTGGTAAATACTTATGGTTAGAGGGACAAAGAAAGGGAAATTAAAATACATGAATTAGAGGAAAAGTTACATACATATGGACATGGGACTAAGTTAGACTTATTAGAAAAACTTGCCATGGTCAAAGTAGGGAATAAAGAGCTTGCCATAGAAAGTATGAGGCCCCCTACCATAAAAAATCCAATTTATCATGCAACTTTGTTCGTAGGATATCAATTGTTGAAGGTTAATCAAGAGTTTTATAAACAAAAAGAGAATTGGAAGAAGTAAAAATAAGCAATAATTGCAAAACATACTAGAATACTAGAGGGTAAGAATATTGAATTAAAAAGGTTAGCAGTCAAAGTGGAAGAGGTAGCAGATAAAGTTGCTTAGATTATCAGATGAAAAACTCCAACTAGGACCTATACTTTGTTTTACATGAAAAATTCTCAAGTTTCCAATTCAATAGACTGATAGGTAATCAATCAGTTTCTATGAGTGGAAAATTTTATTTTCTAAATGTCTTTGTTGATGCCACAACAAAAGAACATGATCAATTATGTGAATATTATTTGCATAATTATGTAGTGACAAAAGATACATAATGTAATCTCTTAATATTTGTAGGGGATTTACAATTAAGGCTACTAACATCCTATTTTAGGAATGAAAATTTCAGGGGTGAACTCATGGAAGAATATATGGAGAGAGAGAAATCAGTTGCTCTTCCAATAAGGAAGGAATTTAAAAACCCTGATATGATCATAGAAAAATGGTGAGAACTTTTGGATCACAAAGTTGTAGGTAGAAAGATTATGAATTTGAGAATGAAGGATTATAGAAGGATGCATATATTAATGGTTGGACTTGTTCATCATTGCTATAGGTTTGTGCAAGAAATATGGGATACAGAGAAAAGAGGCCCACTCAACTTAAAATTTTATGGCTATGCTTGAGAGAAAACACAGGTACATGGATGTTACCCTAGACAAAGGAGTTGAATGAGTACCACTCACTTTCCAGCCACCAATACTTCTTTACCCAATACCACACTAGATAGGGGATAAACATAAGGAATGTGAGACGGTTGAAATTATCAAAATGAAGAGACTTGCATCTTATAAGGGATTTAATTTAAAACAAGTCAAAGGAGTGGATATTGTTGCATACTTTAGGGAAATAACTTTGCACTACAACCTCTAGCCCTAGTTAATTTTGTTGAGGACAAGAAAATGGGTAGCTAGGGGGAAATGATGAGTATAGTCATTAGATAGTTTTCTTGTGTTTTTATGCAAGTTCATAGACATTACCAGACATTTATCTTATACATATTCCTAGCACTATATTTTATTATTATTATGCAACCTTGAACCTGATTTAAAGTATATAGAAATATGGTTATTATGTGATGGTTATTGCATAATTTATGTGTGGATATGTATGAAATGTAATTTATATTTGTGCTTAGCTATGGTTGTTAGTATTGTGTGCATGTTTTTTGAACTAACTCTTTGTAGCTAGAAGAGGTAGACTGTAGCCTAAGAACTATGAGGTGCAATCCACAGCCAAAGGAGTTCCTAGGCAACAAAACATGGGAGGTTCCAGAATAAATAGATCGCAACTACAACATGGAGGCACTTAATGAAGATGATTGTGCATCATTATGACATTCAATAAAGATACTAGAGGAGAAGAACCATGTTACAATTGGGATTCTAACATAACTGATTTGAGCATTCCACTTTTCAGTTCTGTTACAACAGAGTCACAATCCTACTTGGACTCTTCTTCCTTTTCATTACAATTTAGATTATTGAGTATTTATCACACTATGATATCTAGGGAGTGGTGATTTATGGTTCCATTTTAAAGTCCTATTTTAATAAACTCCTTCAACCTATATATATGGCTAACCATGTTACAATTGGGATTCTAACATAACTGATTTGAACATTCCACTTTTCAGTTCTGTTACAACAGAGTCACAATCCTACTTGGAATCTTCTTCCTTTTCAGTTACAATTTAGATTATTGAGTATTTATCACACTATGATATCTAGGGAGTGGTGATTTATGGTTCCATTTTAAAGTCCTATTTTAATAAACTCCTTCTTGCCTATATGTATGGCTCAGTGGTTGAGGTTTAAAAGAGCTAGTCAATTAGTTGATTTTTGTTCAAGAGAAAATATAGTTACTAGATACTTTAGTTAGTTGTTGTTCTTATGCAGACAATATTTATTATTCAAATCATGGTTTCACGAATAAGATATCTTAGTAGAATCTTATGTGATCTTTTGGAGTTGTGCAATGAATGGTTTTGAGTTATTATGATTACGTTAATCTAAGAAGCTAGATTTGAGTTAGATCAATGGAGTCAATCACTTATGCAAGGGTCATTCAAAGTAACTGTCCCTCACTTCATTTTCAGTACAATTACTTCTGTTGTAGTAGCTATTTCATATATGCATGCTTAATTAGATTTCTTATATTGTTCATGAGTAATTCTTGTTTCACATGTGTGCTTTTAGTTGCTTAGGTTTGTTTTACTTTAGAGTGTAGTGTAGGTTTAGTTATCAGTATCAATTAAATACTTGCATTCAATTATTAATATTAATTAGTTATAGTCTTATACTATAGGTACTTGTAGCAATAGTGCCAATGTTACTTCCTTTACTATTATGCAGTTTTATGATTCCTCAAAAAATGTAACATTTGTAATAGGATGATTTAGGTAGTTTAAGTCTTTGAAATCACATATAGTGCCAATACCATCACAATTTTACTAGCCGTGGTTGATAACTCAATGAAGGTCTTTCCAAAGGTTCAAGTGGACTATTCAACTAGGTTTTCCCTCTAAATTGTGTGATTTCCACCAAGTTTATTAGACATTAGTAGGGACTCTACATCCACCATTGAACTTCTTGAGAATTATGAACTTAATTTTGTAATGAAATAACTTGCACAATAGAAGAATATGATATGAGATATGCTGAAAATACTAGATAATAACATAGAATAACAAGCCACTTTAAGGGGGTAGCCTCCAAATACCTCTAATGAGAAGACAATTCATAATATGATGATGGAATTATACTCACTACCTCCTATATATACCTATTATGCCTAGGATATCACCTAGGATGACTTAAATAGTCCTATATAAACCTTATGTTTACCTAAATAACTAAATAAAAATATAATAATGATAATATGACTGAATTAAGAGTTAAGATAGCCACAAGCCGACTATTCATAACTTGATGTACACCAATATTAAGGGCATAACATTCCACTCCTCTTTAAAGAAGCATTGTACTCAATTCTAATCAAGTGTGGATTCTTTTGAATGAAATTCTCATCCTCCTATGTGGCATCTTCAATAGGTAAATTCTTCCATTGGATGAGACACTTAGTGAGAGTTCTATTCCTCAGCTTCTTCGTGCATTTTTGATGAATGTACTATGGTTCCAAAATGATTCTTGCTTCTTCATCAAGCTTCAATAGTACTGTTTGAGTTGGAATATTATGCACAATTACCTTCAAACAAGAAACATGAAAAAATAGATGTATCTTTGTGGTTGGTGGCATCTCTAGATTTTAGGAAACACTACCTATCTTTTGCATGATTTGGTATGGTCCATAATACCTTGGAGACAACTTATTATTCTTTTTATGTTGCTTCAGTGAGATTTTCTTATAAGGTTGAAATCTCAAGAAGACCCAATCTTCAACTTCAAAACTTCTTTCACTATGATGTTGGTCCGCCTGTTGCTTCATTCAATTTTGTGCCTTGGCTAAATTCTTCTTGAGTCCTAAAATTACTTGTTATTGATGAAGCAAGTGGTCCTCTACTACCCGAACTCTTCATGACACATTCAATGATGATGTGATGGAAGGAGGATGATATCTATCTAATGCCAAAAATGGAGACATTTTTATGAGCTATGAAAAGAAGTGTTATACCACCATTTGTCCAGTGGTAGCCAATCTACCCATTGAGACTATTTTTCTAAAGTGAAACAACATATATATCCTTCTAAAAACTTATTAACAACCTTCGTTTACCCATCTAATTGAGGGTGGTATGAAGAGCTATGATCCAATTAAGTACCCAAACATGAGAATAAATCTTTCCAAAAGTGACTAGTAAAGATAGGATCACAATCACTGGCAATAATCTTAGGTGTACCATGTAGCTTTTGTATATTCTCCAAAAAAGATTTTTCCACTGCACTTTTTGTAGAAGGATGTAATAAGGCAAAGAAATGTACATATTTATTGAGGAAATCAACTACTACCATGACAACATTATGACCTTTATATTTGGGTAACCCTATTATGAAGTCCATGGATACCTCTTCCCAATGTTGGCTAGGAATTTCTAAGGGCTACAAGAGACCTAGTGACTTAATTGTCTCCCCTTTATTCCTTTGACAAACCAAACATTCCAACAAAAATTTTTGAACATCACCTTTTAGCCCTTCCCAAAAAAAATCTTGCTTGAATTGATGATATGTCTTCAAAAACACTGAATGGTCACCAATAGGAGACTCATGCAGTTTTATGAAAACATTGTGTTTAAGAGTGGAATTCTTGCAAAGATACAAACACTCTTTATACCAAAGAGTATCTCCCTTCCAACAAAACTTATCTGAACTACTAGGATCACTCTTTAATTGTTGAATGTGATTATGTGTCGCAACATCATTCTATCACTCTATTTTGGATTCTTCCATCCAATTTTCTTGTAATATTAAAAGGGCACACAATAAGGCTTCATCTTTCTCATCCTTCCTAGAAAGTGCATTTTCCAAAATATTTTCCTCACCTTTCTTATATTGTTTCTCTTTAGAAGATAATCCTTGTTCCAAAATATATTTTAGGCTATTGTGATCTATCTTAACCTTTAAGTGTCTACAAATTAGATAAGACCTCCATTGTTTAATTGCATGAAGAATTGTTAACATTTTTTTTCTCATAAATAGGTTTGAGTTGATTCTTACCCTTTAATTAATGACTCTCAAAAGTAATTGGTCGACCCTCCTACATGAGTATTGCTCCTATACCATTTCCTAAAGCATCACATTCCATAATAAAGTCCTTGGTGAAGTCTGGAGTGGCAAGCACTGGAGTTGTACACATAGCCTCCTTCAATCTCTCAAATTTTGCATTAGTAGACTCATTCCAATGAAAAGAAGCCTTCTTCAATAAAGTGGTGAGAGGTGCTGCTATATGATCATAATTCTTCACAAATCTTTTATAGTACCCCATCAATCCCAAAAAACCCTCAATTTCTTAATGGTTTTTAGAATAGGCCATTCCATGATAGCCTTAATTTTGTTATGATCCACCTTTACTCCATGTGAAACTATGTGTCCCAAATACTCCACTTGATTAAGACCAAAAGAACACTTGGAGGGCTTAGCATAGATTTGATGATCTTCGAGTATTTTTAATGGTTGACCTACATGTTGCAAGTGTTCTTCCCATGTCTTGCTATAAATCAATATATCATCAAAGAACACTAATACAAACTTCTTCAAGAATTTCTTAAAAATGGAATTCTTCAAACTTTGGAATGCAGATGGTGCATGGGTAATACTGAATGGCATCACCAAATTCATAATGACCCTCATGAGTTTGAAATTTTGTCTTACAAATATCTTCTTCCTTAATCTGAACTTGGTGATAACCAGATTTAATTTATAACTTGGTAACATACATAGCTCCATTCAATTCATCTAGAAAATCATCAATGATTGGAATAGGAAACTAATCTTTAATGGTGTACATGTTGAGCACTCTATAGTCTAGACACATGTGCCAAGTTTCTTCCTTTTTATGTACCTATTATCACTTGAAATTGCACCTTGTTGAACCTGATGTTCAACACCTCAGTGTAACATGGGAAGACCTCTAAAGATGTGGGTTTCTTGTAGATAGAGGTCAACCTCCAGAGAAGGCCGACTTCCTTTGGTATCACCTAACTACTGATCTTGTAAGGAAAAGGGAGAAGGAGAATGCATGAAAATGAAAAATAAATCCTATGGTGATACACCTAAATGACAAGAGCAATGAGACACTTAGGTTACATTTGAATACTGATGATGGATATGGGACTGCACAACTAGATTCTATAGATTATGCATACAAACAGGTTTGACATGCACACACTTTCAAGAAGGAAAAGTAGTTTTTCACAAACTAAAAGCTCATGTGCAATTGAGTAAACACAGTTCGTAACCTACATAATGCTACTTTTGCAAAGAAAGGCATGCTAACATGAAACAAAGCTATAAGGAAAAAGAAAGATTTCACGAAATAGCTTGATGAATCACCTGAAAATGCACAATATTTTGCAAGAACCAGAAGGAAAATTGAGCCATCAATGGTAACCAAGGTAAACTCTATATATCATGCTCCAAAGTGAGTTACAAGATTTTGCTAATCTAAGTCTGAGAAAGGACTCAAAAGTCACAATTTTGAAAAGCATAAGAAGAACTCCTTTAGAAGGAAAAATGCCATATATACAAAAGTGATGTCATTTATGGGGCTTACAAAATATCCACCTCCAGAAATATCTTCCTTTAGATCTTTTGAATGAAGTTAATGCTACATTCAATGTGCATCCCTGTTGTCCATGTCGGTGAAGAGTCGCTCCCAAGAGAAGCTTTCAGATCTTATGGAATACTTGCATTTACTTCTGGCCTTCGTGTCCATCCTTGAACTTCCTTGAAGGGCTGCTTTGAATGATTTAAATAATAATTATTAATGCTAATCCCCCCTGTGCCAATAGATATTCTAGCTATCACTGTGGCTCATGGCTTCTTCTTCCTTTCTACCTGATTCCTGCTCCAGATCGTTCTGCAAGTTGACCTCTTCTGGAAATAGCATTAGATTTTTCTGTAGTTGGCCTCCATAGAGACAAGCACTCACGCGCCTTGAATTGATTCATCGCATGATCCACCATGAGAGATCCATACTACTCACATTCCATTGATCTCTTCTTGAGAGGTGATCAATCCAGTCAAACTGCCCATGGTTCCCTCCGATTGGTTGAAAAGATGCCACGCAAGCTTCCTCGGGCGGTCAAAAGTTCTTCCTGCAGAATTGCATGTCGATGAGACACTAGCTGTGTCTCCTCGATGCGAGTACACCTCATAGCATTCTCCGGCCGCCAAGCACAACCATCGGCAGAGTTCTGCTCGAACCTCAAAAGTCTATACCGATGCTCGCGCTGTTGTCACGGACCATGCGGCTGAACCATGCTCGCTTTTGGTGAGAGGTCTTGCCAAAAGCACTGATAGTAGATAGCGCTTCAAGCGGACCAAAGCCGGCAAAGGAACTTCATCGGGTTAGATGTTATATCATCCCCACCTTTCGACGAGACTTATAGCGATATCCTTCTCCATCGCCGAGACCATCGCTTTTCGGTGAGATATTACACCGAAGGAATAACCTTCGGCGAGACCTCTCTCTGAACTCCATGCATTATGCCGAAGGCACCATCCTTCGGCAAGGCCTTATGCCCTTCAGAAGGACATCCTCCCGAGGCCACCTCTATTTCCGAGACCTCCATTAGTCAGGAAGACTTTTCCCCGAGCTCCTATTTCTTCGGTGAGCCCCTATTTGATCGGAAAGACCTCATTAACCGAACACAGATGTCTTGGAGACCTTTGCAAAAGTTAATCCATCTAGCCCCCTTGAATACTTGAAAAATAGACCCCTGCCTGATTGAGCCCGTAGGTAAAAATTGGGAAACATTTTTGGCGACTTTTGCTAGATGTTTGCCTGCTAAACATGAAAACCAATAGCCTAGACTTGTCCATTGGGCATGGATTCACTTGATAACTCAGAGGTTGACTAAAAACATCAGCTTTGTACATGGTTGTAACCCTCTTGAGACTCATTAGAACACTTGGAAAATTATTGAAAACAGGAAAGCAACAGAAGTAAAACTATTTACTGTACTGGAACAGCACTTAGGGAATTGTAAAATTGCAACTAAACCTACCCTACACTAACCAGTAAGAAATTGGTCAAACAAAACCATTCGTAGGATGGTTGAAATAGCTTCCCTTTCTTTTCAAAGTATAATGACTGGCATACCTAAGGACAGCTGAGTAAAAATGAAAAATAGAAATTTTTTTAACAAGGCGATGCACTGCCTCTCGAAAGAGGCGAACAAGCTTACTTACCTCACTAAATAGATCATATGCATTGTCAACCAAAGGAGGATAAGTGAACTGAACATATTCTTGCTTGGCTTCCAGTGCATCCTTGATAACATCCTCTATTGTGTCTTTGTGTATGGGTGCAAGACTGATCATTGGTGTTGTATTGAACTCCATCTGGGCAAAATATCTGATAGGGAAGCCTTTGGTAAGGGTAAATCTTGAACTTTCCTTGCTGATCTCTTGGTCATGAGCCACCACTTTATCACCTTGTTGGCTGGAAAGATCTAACCTTAGTGACTGACTTGGTGGGAAAATAGAAACCTCCTCAGTATGCACATGCTTTCCAAAATGAACATTCATTCCTTCAATGGAGAATAATGAGATGGCTTCCTCCAACACACCTTCAATCAATACATCAGTCTCTGGCTCCTTTATACTCCAGAAAGGAAGCTACTCATAGTTCTTATCATTACTGGAAGAATTACATTCCAATTCAGGCTTGTTTTCCTCAATAAAGGAAGGCAACAATTCTAACAGTGATGAAATCTCAAGTTCTTCTGGACAATAGAATGGAAGCTCCTCTAACCAGATATAATCTTGTAAAATAGGTTCATGAGGCTCCTCCTGTAGTTTCAACACCTCTACAAGTTGTTGCTCAAGATCATCATAACCCTCAACTTTTTCTGATTCTTTGCCATCCAATGTTGAACAAAACTATTCAATAATACATTTGGACACTCTTCAAAAAGCTCAACATTGGATTCCTCATCCAGAACACGCTCAAAAACATCAAAACTCTCACCTTGGAGGATAGAATCAGGTTCAATTTTAGGCTTTTCTTCCTGAATTAAGGCCCTATTGTCTTGTTGATTATCATCAATCAACAACTCTACATTGTCTTCCTTCTGTTCAATCATTTGATGATGTTTCTTTCTATATTCCTCCATAGCTAGATGTAACAGATTTGAAATTCTAGTCTCCTCCATGGTGAATGAACTGACTCGATCACTGGGCTGCTCCTCTTCTGCAACAACTCTCTTTTCTTTGGAACTCCTCTCAAGCTACCTCTTTTGAAACTCCTCCATTAGTTGGAGCTGATAATCTGAGTAAGCTTGAGTTTTTCGCACTTGAGAAGAGAGCAGCTTCATTTGTTCTTCCTTAGCAGCCATTTCTTGTTCAAGGCCTTCCTCGAACTAGATTCTTTTTCCAGTCCCTCTTGATCACAAAAGTAGACTTGTTCAGCCATTTGTTGTTGTTGCATAATGATACTTTTCTGTACCTTGATATCAACCAACATCTTAGATAGGCATGCAAGCACCTTACTAATATCATTAATCGGCATATTGTGAAAAATTTGATTCAAATCCCACAAGATATGGTCAACCTATTGGAGCAAGTCCAATATGTTCTAGTATGGATGTCTTTGAGGTTGATTATATAAATAATCATAATAGTTAATATCATAAACCTCCTCTTGGGGTTGATTTTGATCAAATGTTGATTGAAACAAAGGCTGAACCAGAGTGGGAGGGTGGGAAACATGATGAAAATACTGATTAGTTGTTGTTGCAAGGGAAATTAGGCTGAAACCAACATTATGGTTGGTTGAATGTAACTAATAAGAAGGTGTAGGAGCAACATACTCATGATGTGGAGGGTAATAGTAAGCATTTTCATGAATATTTGACATGTTTTCATTCAAAGAGCTAGACACTCAAAACTAATAGATTCTTTTGACACATACCAACACTTGTGCCTGTGAAACCAAAATATTTGAGCTCGGAGTCGCCAGGTGTTGTTCAAACTGCCTCCAAAGGCTGAATGATACTGAGGTAGACACCAAATCTCTCAGTATGCTGAATTTTTATTAATGCACTGGCTTTTCTGCTACTTCCCAAACTCAGTCACCATGATATGCTGATGCTTACCTCTAAAAGGCCTGAAACTTATTGGCTGCATATCAAGAACCTGTAGTAATATGTAATCTTTTAAACTGTTCTAGTCGACGGTCCACCCGGGCATGCCAAAACTATTATCACGAAATTACGCTTTTGAACTTGATGTTCAACACCTCGATTAACATGGGAAGACCTCTAAAGATGTGGGTTTCTTGTAAAAGAGGTCAACCTCGAGAGAGAAGGCCAACTTCCTTTGTTTATCACCCTAACTCTGATCTTGTAAGGAAAAGGGAGAAGGAGAATGCATGAAAATGAAAAATAAATCCTATGGTGATACACCTAAATGACAAGAGCAATGAGACACTTTCGAGGTTACACTTGAATGTTGATGATGGATATGGGACTGCACAACTAGATTCTGTAGATTATGCATACAAATAGGTTTGACATGCACACACTTTCAAGAAGGAAAAGCAGATTTTCACAAATTAAAAGCTCATGTGCAATTGAGTAAACACAGTTTGTAACCTACATAATGCTACTTTTGCAAAGAAAGGCATGCTAACATGAAACAAAGCTATAAGGAAAAAGAAATATTTCACGAAATAGCTTAATGAATCACCTGAAAATGCACACTATTTTGCAAGAACTAGAAGGCAAAAAATGCACAATATTTTGCAAGAACCAGAAGGAAAATTGAGCCATCAATGGTAACCAAGGTAAACTCTATATATCATGCTCCAAAGTGAGTTACAAAATTTTGCTAATCTGAGAAAGGACTGCGAAAGTCACATACTTTTGAAAAGCATACGAAGAACTCCTTTTCAAAGAGGCAAAAAATGCCATCTATACAAGAGTCTCAGCCCCTAGGGCTTACAAAAATATCCACCTCCAAAAAGATCTTCCCTTAGATATTTTGAATGAAGTTAATGCTACGTTCAATGTGCGTCCCTACTATCCATGTCGATGAAGAGTTGCTCCCAAGAGAAACTTTCAGATCTTACGAAATACTTGCATTTACTTCTGGCCTCCGTGTCCATCCTCGAACTTCCTTGAAGGGCTGCTTTGAATGCTTTAAAGCATTATTATTAATCTTGATCCCCCCTGTGCCAGTAGATATTCCAGTTGCCACTGTGACTCATGGCTTCTTCTTCCTTTTGGCCTGATTCCCGCTCTAGATCTTTCTGCAAGTTGACTTCTTCTGGAAACAGCATCAAATTTTCCCTGTAGTCGACCTCCATAGAGACAACACTACTTCCTTCAAAACGATTCATCACCCTTGATCACAGAGCGGATCCATACTGCTCACATTTCATTGATCTTCTTCAGAGACGTAGTCAATCAGTCAAACTGCCCATGGTTCCCTCCGATTGGTTGAAAAGATGCCATGCAAGCTTCCTCGGGCAGTCAAAAGTTCTTTCTGCAGAATCACATGTCAATGAGACACTAGTCGTGTCTCCCCGATGCGAGTACATCTCATAGCAACTATTGGTATAGCTTACAACCGTTGGAAAGAGTTCCTATCAAACTTCAAAAGTCATACCGATATCTCCTTTGTTGTCACCCAGACCATCGGCAAGACCATATCACTTTCGGCAAGAGGTGTTGCCGAAAGCACCTAACAGTAGCTAGCACTTCAACTAGACCATTGGCAAGACTTCATCAGGTCGGCAAGATGTTATATCGAAGCCCCCCACCTTTCGGTGAGACTTCCATCGATCAGTGAGACATTACGGCGGGCAACGGGAGTTATAGCGATATCCTTCTCCATCGTCGAGACCATCGCTTGTCGGTGAGATATTACACTAAAGGCATAACCTTTGGTGAGACATTCAGCAGTCGGCGGGACCTCTCTCCGAACTCCATGCATTATACTGAAGGCACCATCCTTCGGAAAGAAATTATGCCCTTTGGTAGGACATCCTCTTGAGGCCACCTCTTTCATCGAGACCTCCATTAGTTGGGAAGACTTTTCCCCGAACTCCTATTTCTTCGATGAGCCCCTGGTTGATCGGCAAGACCTCATGCCGAACATAGATGTCTTGGTGACCTTTGCAAAAGTTAATCCATCTAGCCCCCTTGAATACTTGAAAAATAGACCCCTGCTGATTGAGCCCGTAGGTAAAATCGGGCAACAATACCATCACCACAAGCAAGGAGTAAGCACTTTGACTATGCTTGGTAATTCTTGCCTCTAGTATCTCCTCAACAATTTTTTCCATCTCAATTTTTTGTATATGTGGGTACCTATAAGGCCCAATGTTGGGTGGTTGGCTTCCTAGAACTTGTTGTATGGAATGATCATGATCCCTCTTAGGAGAAATTCCTTTAGTCATATCTCAAAAAACCACTGAGTGACGATCAATTATTGCTTGTAAATTTGGATGAGTAAGAGCATTATATTGAGAGAGTTCTAATGAACACAACTAGGCCACAAATCCATCAACTCCTTTCTTAAGAAAATTTTGCATTTGATGAGAGTTTACCATTTGTGGGGACTTTTCCTTCAATACCATTAGCTCTACTACCTTTCCTTCTGATTAAAATCTCATGAATAGCTCTTGGAAGTTCATGTCAATTGTTCCCAAAAGCCATTGTACTACCAAAAAAATATTTGCTGCACCCAGGGAGATAACATACATTGGGCTATCAAGGTGACAATCTCCCATTGATAAAATAATAATATGGAATTTTCCAAAATAACTAATAGTACCACTGATGAGATCAATTAATGGCTCAATTTTGATAGGATCCATTACATATTTGTTGTTGCTATCCTAGACTTTGACACCTAGTTGTTGATATTTTCCTTAAAGCCATGGAATTTGGACATAACCTTTATCTTTGTGACTTTAATGATATTATCATGCTATGAGAATTGTCTATGTTGAATTTACTAGTGGTTGAATGAATGCTACTAAGGTAATTCTAGATATACATTTGTTTGTGTGTGCTAATGCTATTTTGCAAGTTTCCATTAAAATGTTGATGTCAACAAAGCCTGCTACGTGGGAGAAATTCTTGCCGATTGGTCAGTTATTAAAAAGTCAAGAAGCTGATCATTAAGAAGTCAAAGCGGGAAAAATCTCATGGAGGGAAAATCCTAATTCAAATGAGAGAATGTAACCACCTTTTTAATGGTCATATTTGTTGTTGAACAAATATAGGGAGTGTGTTGTGCTAGATTATCGTTGAAGCGAGTTTTCTTTGACCAATTTAGCGCACGCATAACTTCATCCATCTTTTTCTATGCTTCCAATAAGTGACATCCTCCTATTTTGATGGAGTTGACTGCTTAGGTAGTTAGGGATAGTTAGCAGTTTTCTCCCTATAAATAATGGTCAAATGCTCCTTTTGATAAGGTTGGATATTCTGAGTTTGGACTTGTGTTTACAGTTCGAATGCTAAGATGTTGTACTTATGCTTTCAAGGAATAATATGACATTCTGAGTGTTGTATTTGAGTTAGTATAAGGGAGCCTTATCCAAGGGGGGCCACTTGGTGAGAATTCCACTTGTTAGTTTAGAAGTTATTTCATGTTTAGTAGTTACTTTCAATTTCAGCAACTGTCTGTTCCTGTAGCCACTAAAATTCCATTATGTGTTTGTTCCTGCAGCCAAGGTAGACAAAGTAGTTTCCTATCTATTTGTTGAGATTTTCATTTCTATTTTTCATTTCCAATTTGGTTGTTAATGCTTAGCGTAGATGTTGATTGATTCTCAGTGTTTAAGTTATTTTACTTCTCACACTTTATGTCCAACATTGTTACTTTCCTAGTTTATGAATGATTGCAATGAAGTCCTAGTGTACATATAGTGTTGACCCATTTCAAGTTTACATCCCTGGGTTGACAAGTGAAATGCACCTTCATGATGAGTGAGATAATTACTTAGTGTACATGTTCAATCTCTAAGTCACAACCTTAAAGGCTTAGTTATTAAACTATTAGAGGAGGCCAACATTTTTGGTGCTATTGTCGAGGATGGTGTCAAACTAGGAAGTTCTTTGGAGTCATTGATAGTTTCTTTTCTATTGTAGCCTTTCTAAAAGTTTTCTCTTAGTATACCCCTCATTTAGGAAAATAATGACCCACTATTCTTTTACTAATTCTTTGTGTGAGCTGGCTGATATTGAGTTGATACCACATGCATAAAGGAAGGAGGTGAGATGCTCATGGGAGATTCCTTCCTAATGAACCTGATCCATTCTAGCTAGTTGAGAATCAAAATCTTCCAAGAGATGATGAAGAAGAAGAAGAAGCACCCTCTTTTTGCTGATGGAATTCCCAATCTAAATGGTTTTGACACTTCCTTTGAAGATCAAAATCTGATTGAGAATCCCTTTGCTTTGGAACTTCATCAAGCAACCATTTGTGATGAGAATAATGAGAATAGAAAAAAAAATAGAACAAACCAACCATCTTTCTCATTTCCTATTACTCATCAGAATGAAGTTGGCAACCTCAAGAACATCCCTGCTTCAGTCCTTCCTAAGTTTTATGGACTTGTCATAGAAGAACCTAACAATTTCTTGTTTGAGTTTGATATCCTCTATAGAAGCTATGACTACACCACTGATGCTCATAGGCTTAAGTTGTTTCCTACCACCTTGAAAGAAGATACACTAAGATGGTTTATGAGCTTAGGTAGGAATACCATGGAAACTTGGAATGACATAAAAATAAAGTTTCTTGAGAAGTACAAAGAATATTGCAGGGGCAGTGACATGAGAGGAGATGGCATCTTTAGGATGTAGCAGAAGGAAGATGAGAGTCTGGAGGATTACATTTCAAGGTTTTTGGTTTTTCTATATAAATATTCACATCATACACTCAATGAGGAGTCTCAAAAGCTCCTATTCCTTAGAGGAATCACTGAGAGTTGCACTAATGCTTTGGACTTGATGGGAGGAGGAGATATCACTCAGGTTACTTTGGATGATATCAAGAAGATATATCAGAACTATTCTAGGGAAGCTTCAAAGAAGGGAAGAGGTTACCAATCCTCTATGGTTAAATCATCCAAAAATGGAGTTTCAAGGATGGAGATTACTCACTTGTTGTAAAAATTCAAGCAAGACATCATAAACAATCTAGCTACTCAGTTGGATACACTTCAAGCAAAGAAGAAGCATGAGGGGACTGAGGCAATGTTGGAAAAATATTTCCCTCATTGCAAACAAAAGAAGGACTGCAAATGCAAAATGGTAGCTAATATTGACAACAAGCAGATTCTACCTGAATTCAAGCTAGTCCAAGATGAAGATGATCAAATCTACTACATTGCACAAAGGAGACCATGGGATCCAAGACAAGGTATGCCACCAAATCTATTATATTTTGTTGGGCCATATTTCAGTTCTTATGCATTTGGTAACCAATGGAAACCCCCATATCCATTCAATTATGGAGGATATCCACCATAGCCTTGGAATAACCCTCCAAATACCTAGCCTAATCATCAAAAATCTCCACCCTAGTGGCAACAACCTTAGGGGAATTGGCAATAGTTTTAGGGAAATTGACAACCACCTCCTAGAAACTAGCAACAAACATCCCTATGGAGGGGAGGACAACAATGGCCCAACCATACAACTAGCTACATCCAGCCACCTTCACAAACCTAGTAGCCAAGTATAATGCCTCCTCCTACTAGCTCAAGTTCAAGCACACCTAAACCTACTCAGTTACCAATTCATCCCACACCTAACTCAAATAACAAACCAACAACAACATCCAGTATACTCTGTAGATCCTAAGAAATTTCCTACATATGTTGTGAGTGTGAGTGACATCTACCTACGTTAAGGGACTAATTTTCTAGCTCCTTCCACACCTATCATCACTGAGCTTCTAGTGGAAGAAGAGGAGCCTCTGAATGTCCCCATTCAGCCTAGTGTGCCTAAAAATCTTGAACCAATTCTAGCTCAACAGAATATCCAAGATCCACTATTTCCTCAAAGGTTAGAAGTTGCTAAACATAAGGAAGAAAAGGAGGAACTAACCTTTGACATCTTGGATCAGTTGAAACACATATGTGTCAAGATACCTTTGTTTCAATCCATAAAATATGTCCCTATATATGGAAAAGCAATCAAAGAGGCATTCCTCAAAAAGCCAAGGAGTAAAAAGAAAGACCCCGCCATGGCTCATGTGGTAGGATAGTTAGCAAGCATTATGATTGGAAAAGTCACAGTTCCTAAGTACACTGACCCAGGTAGTCCTGTGGTAGGAGTTGTCATAAATGGAATCCAAATAAGGAATTCTTTGATTGACTTGGGGGCAACAATAAATGTAATGAATAAGGATATCCTACAAAAACTAAATGTTGCAAACATGAGACCTACTCCTACTATCCTACAACTTGCTGATAATTCCACTATTAAACTTAATGGTATAGTAGAGGACCTTGTGGTAAATCTAGATTCTTGGGAGTACCCAACAGATTTTATGGTTCTTTCTCCCAAAGCTACACTGGGTGGATATCCCATTATTCTAGGAAGGCCATGGTTGGCCACAACAAATGCCTACATTGGATGTCGGTCAAGGGACATGACCATCTCTAATGGGAAGAGTACCAAAAATCTTGTTCTCTACCCTCTTGCTCAACCATCCCATGACATGGATAACACCATATGGACACATGTTGGAGAAGAGGCTGAGGAAGTCAATTCAGTGGCACAACTTATGATGTTAGGAAGAAGTCCTTTGATGGAACTCCAAGAGGAAGATGAAGTGTTGTCCCACATAATTCATAACCATTATGAGGTGCATGAAGAATCATCTACTCATGAATCTGGTTCTACCAGTTCAGTGAAGACACTTCTTCCCACTCTTCTTGCAATAGAACTTCCTATAGCAACTGATATGCTCCACACATTTCTGCCACATGAATTAAAAATTCCAAGTGTTAGTGAAGCAACTATGATAGAGTTAACCACACAAGTGCTAGTGTTAGAAGGAAAACATCTAAATATTAACAAGTTGAGTCGAGAGTAGCAGTTGTCTTTGACAAATCTGTTGAAGACCCACCATCATGCATTTGCATGGGACTACCATGATATGAAGGGATTGGATCCTAAGATCTACACTCATAGGTGATTTCACACTAGTAAGGCAGCCACAAAGAAGAATCAACCCTACATTGAGAGAAATTGTAAAAGGGGAACTTCAAAAATTGTTGGATGCAGGATTTATTTACCCCATCTCAGACAGTCAGTGGGTGTCCCCATTGGTGATTGTGCCTAAAAAGGGAGGCAAGTGGAGAGTTTGTGTTGACTATAGGGAACTCAACACTGCCACCAAAAAGGACCATTTTCCTCTTCCTTTCATAGACCAAGTGTTGGATTCCCTTGTAGGCAAGCAATATTTTTCTTTTCTAGATGGATTCAGTCGCTATAACCAAATAAAAATTGCACCTAAGGATTAAGAGAAGACCACCTTTACATGTCCATGGGAGAATTATGCCTACTCTGTGCTTCCATTTGGTTTGTGTAATGCACCTACAACTTTCCAAAGGGAAGTCATTAGTATATTTTCAGACATCTCACATGATTGCATAAAAATTTATATGGATGATTTTACTACCTATGGTGTTGATTTTGTAGAAGCTCTAGAGAATCTAAGGAAGGTCTTACAGAGATGTGAAGACCATAACCTATCATTGAAGAGTGAGAAGTGTTTCATGATAATGTAGGAAGGAGTAGTCCTTGGGCACTACATCTCTAAAAAGGGAATTCAAGTAGACCCAACAAAGATTGAAGTGATTTCCAATCTTCCCATTCTTGAAAAGCAAAAGGATGTTAGAATTTTCTTGGGTCATGTTGGGTACTATAGGAATTTTATCAAATATTTCAGTAAAATGGCAACACCATTGTACAATCTCCTCACTAAAGATGTTGAATTCCAGTGGATAGAGGACTATGATAAGGCATTTATTGATCTCAAAGCATCCTTAACCCATGCTTTTGTACTCAAAGGTCCTAATTGGGAACTTCCCTTTCACATTCATACAAATGCATCAGTCTATGTTGTAGGAGAATTATTGTAGTAGAAATAAGGAACCATAGAGAATGCCATCTATTTTGTCAGCAAAAACCTACAAGGGGCTGAATTCAATTACACAGTGACAAAAAGAAATGTTACTAGTCATTTATGCCCTTAACAAATTCAAACACTAAATAACATGGTATCATATTTTTATTCATACAAACCATGCAGCAATAAGATACCTCATGAATAAGCCCCTCATTTTAGGCAGGCTAGCAAGATGGTTGTTATTGATGCAGGAGTTTGACATCACCATTTTTGATAAACTAGGAATTGTAAATGTTGTAGTGGATTTTATTTCTAGACTAACTACATCAGAAGATAATCAAGTCATTGATGACTCTTTCCCCGATGAGCATTTATTTTCCATCATTGTGCATACTCCTTGGTATGCTGACATAGCCACTTACCTAGTTATGAGGAGAGTTCCTCCTCATTTCTCTCCAAAAGAGAGAAGGGTACTCATTGAGAAAACCTTTCCTTTTTCATGGATTGTAGATTGTTTGTTCTACACTGGACCATACCACGTCATGAGGAGATATGTAAGGGAAGATGATACATATGATATATTGCATGTATGCCACAATGAACCTTGTGGAGGGAATTTTGCAGCCAAAAGGACAACAATGAAAATTCTTAACACATGATATTACTAGCCCACACTTCATAAAGATGCATACATATATACAAGAAAGTGTGGTAGATTCCAGAGGATGGGCTGGCTAACCAAATTTGATGAGATGCCCCTTTACCCACAAGTAGTAATCACTCCATTTGATAAATGAGGACTAGATTTTGTAGGACCCATTGATCCTCCATCAAATGGTAAATCCAATATCTTGGTTTGCACTGATTATGTGACCAAGTGGGTTGAAGTTAAAGCAATGAAGCATGCAAGAGATAATAAGGTTGCAAATTTTTTTTATGAGGAAATTTTCACTCGTTATGGGGTTCCAAGGGAGAGAGTGACTGATCAAGGGACTCAATTTACATCAACCCTTGTCACAACACTAGTTAATGAATATAATGTGAGGCACAAGAAGTCTACTCCTTATCACCCCCAGGCCAATGGCCAATTTGAGGTGACCAATAAAGAAATTGAGGCAATTCTGACAAAAAAAATGGCTATTCATAGGAGAGATTGGAAAAATAGGTTTCCAAAAGCTGTTTGGGCCTATAGGACCACCTGGAAACCAACCACATGTTTCACTCTCTTTGAGTATCGTATGGGAGGACAACTATGATACCCATTGAATTTGAGCATAAGACTCTTAGGACAACACTAGACTTAGGAATGGATATCTCTGAGGCACAAAAATATAGAATCATGCAGCTAAATAATTTGGATGAGATGAGAAAGAAAAAACTACATCATATTGAGGTAGTGAAAAATCAAAGGGTAAAATGGCATGATAAGTACATAAAGGATAAGAAGTTTCAACCTAGTGATTGGGCACTCCTTTATGACTCCAGGTATCAAGACAATGCAGGTAAATTGTAGACAAGATGGTTGGGACTATACACAGTTGTAGAAGTTTTTCCCAAAAGAGTTGTACAACTCATCACCATTGATCATGATAGACTCAAAATTCTAGTCAATGGTCACCATCTAAGGTTTTATCACAAGCCAACGTCCAGGGAAGAGTTCATGCAACAATTTAACCAGCATCCAACCCCTGAAATTCCTGTAGTCGAAGGAAGCGGACCTAGTGTCCCTCCTTTTGACTAATCCAGGTGCACATGCAAACCACTTCATAATAAAAACTTCCATTTTTTTGGTAGTCCACTTCTTCATTAATCCACCCATCTGCCCATCCATCTTCATCTTCTCTCTCTTCCATAAATCTGCCATCACTCCACTTCACCATCACTTCATTCCATTTCATCATAAATGTACTAATTGCTAAACCATACTTCCTAAAGGTAATAAATAATTTCTCCACAATCTTTGCAAAGATACTACAATATTTCAGGTACGTGCAACACAATTTGTTATATCTTTATTATCTTTAGTGCATTTCTTTAATTGTTGTAATTAAATGTAGATATTTTGCATAACATGAAATTGTACTTTGCCTTGTCCAATCATATTTATTAACCAACCTGTGTAGACACATGTTGTAAATTAGGTTGGGGGGGAGTGTCAACTCATAACTCAATGTGTCATCCATATCAAAAAATTTAAATTGAGTCAATTTGAATGATAAATTGATGTGATGGCTTGTAGATGTGAGATGTCATTGAACCGCCACCATTTCTTTTGATAATACCCCTCATTAATGAACCTTTATTTCCTAGTCATAATTTCAAATGTTACCCAATGAAAGTAATTTAGTGAGCTACATGACATTGCCATTCAGTACGATAGAAAGAAGAATTGCACGAAAAAGAATTTGGGGTTTTTCAGAAAGAGATTGCAGAGAAAAACAAATAAATTTAGTAGAGAGCTTGTTTGATTACGAGCAACTGAACAATGGGAGGACAACTAATTTGGAGTGAACCCAGGGTTCATAACATGGTAATGTAGGATGTACCTTCTTTAGCATAATTTAGAAATTTTGGGTGGCTAGACTATTTCTTGAAGCTCGATAGTTATGATGAAGACATTGCGCAAGAATTTGCATAGACATTCTCCAAGGGAAAGGTAGTGGTAAAAGGATTGGAAGTGATTGTTATTGAGGAAAGAATTGTGGAGGTAATGTGCCTACCTACTAATGGCCATACCCTGCTACAAAAGATGCAAGGTTAGCCAGGGCTGAATTACTGAACCTAGTGATCCTCTGTTGGTGGTGGATAAATAGGGTATAAAAAAAACTTCTCCTTGAGCCATGGAGACAAGTAGTTGTCCACATTTTTAAGTAGATCACTTGTGAGGGTCGCTAGTCATGCCTCCATTCTATACACTTCAAGCTACTAAACCATATGAGGCATGGGCGAAGAATGAACGTGCCGAATGTGCTATATCATCTCCTTGCAATCATGGTGGCTAAAACACATAAAGGTAGGGATAATTCTGTCTCTCACCATTGTTTAATCAAATTATTAATAGAAAAATATCTGCATGAAGTATTTGATATGACATGGGAGGAGTTTTTAAATATTGATCAATTCAGAACAAAACATGTTATAGGTCAGTCTCAACCCTGTAGGGTTAGGAGGGAAGTGAGGGCTATTGAAATTACTCCTGGAGCATCAACCTCTAGTGCAAAACCTAGTTCAAACCCTCCTACAACTGAGCAAGTTGTTGAAATTGGGTCTTCCGAGGCAGAACATTTAGGAGAGGAAAGTTCATCCTCAGATTCTAATGATAATTTCTTTGCTAAAACCCCAATTCAAACTAGAGTTACCCTTAGGAGAGAAGAGGCATAGAAGAAAGAAGCAAAAGTGAGGAAAGGGAAGGCTAAAAAGCAAACGATAGAGAAACCAACACCAATCCCTAGAAAACAAAAGGTTGATAACACTATTCCTCCTACAACCAAAGGAAAAGATAAAATCCCTCCTAAGAGATCAAAACTAGTTGGGCTAGCCATTGGTGCACCTCCCAAGAGAAGCCCCAGGCTTAGCAAAACATCCATGGAGGAGGCAGAAGCCCCAATGGGGTAGGTGAATGTTGACGAAGAGATTATTTTTGAGGATTAGGAAAATATCAGTTTGGTAGAGCTTGCTATCATCACAGAACAAGTTGAGAACCAAAAACAAGATGAAAGCCAAGAAACCCTGCAACGAGGAAAAAGTGAGATTCTAGAGTTCCTATAGCCAGAGTGGGATGAACAACTTGAATTACTACAAATGGTGTTGTATGAACAACAAGAGTCAGTGCCAAAGAAGACTTTGGTAGGAATACATAAACCTCTTGAATTTTCATGGAATGACATAGCTATGAAATTGTGGGGTGAGATGCAGAGAAGGGAAGAAGAATGGAAAAAGGAAAAGCGTAGCTATAGAATGTGATTAAAAAGAAAGATGCATAGATTGAAGAGAAGAATGCCGAAATTGTTGCTTTGAAGGAAAGGGTAGATAGTGTGGTAGATTTAATACCCAAGATGCTAGCACATAGAACTCCTCCTAGAGTGTATGCCCTACACTTGAAGGAGTGAAATATTTCCTTCAATCTATCAAGGATCATTTTATGTTTGAGTCCTACTTTTGATACTCCACATGAATTTTTCCAGGCTTATCAGCTAGCGACTCCTAATGTTAAAAATTTGTTATGTGAATTATACCTACACAATTATGTTTTGTCTAAAGATCATGATTGGAATCCCTTACTATATATTAGGGACCTTCATTTAAGAGGATTTATGTCATGGATTCAAAACAAGATTAGTTGGGGACAATAGTATAGAATTTATAGGGAAAGGGAATTGCATACTCCCCTACCTTTCAGGGCTGAATCTAGCAACCCTTGAGAAATTTTCATGATATGGCACAAAATTCTTTACCGCCCTAGCTACAAAGCTAAGATTATGCCTATTAGAGAAGAAACCTACAAAGAGTATGAGAAGGTAGTTGAAACCACAAGAAAATTATTAATGGTATATTTACCACAAAGGTGGAATAGTTTGCCAGAAGAATTGAAACAAGCTGAACCCCACTCCCTACAAAACTATGTTGCAACATGCAAAAGGGTTGATAGGTACATACAAATTGGTAGAAGGAAACAACATTTTTGGCTTCCCTTGACATTTCAGCCACCTACATTATTGTGGCCTGTGCCAGATTATAAGCTCTACCAGTATGATATAGCTATAGAAAGGATGAGATCGATGTGGGACAAGGTAGAAGCTGAATTCAGGCATTAAGCTGTTGGAAATATATGCCTCAATCCACAGCTGAAACCTCTAAGAGAGCCAAGTCGGTGTGACATGCTTTGTGTCTGGCCGACTAGCAGTTGAAACCTTGGTGAACAGTTTTGGTCCTGTGACCTTGCTTCAGTCATGCCGAATGTATCTATCGCTGTGACATTATGATCACTGTGACAATTTATATCTCACTCCGCCCGAGTTGATCTCTTGCCGACGGGTCAGTGTCAAGTGGTGGTCAGGGAGACTCATGGTGATTGGAGTCTTTAGGGTAACACGGAGGCTTCGCTATGAACTCTCAGCGATGAAGGAAAGTCTCGCCGACAGTATACACTCAGAGTAACATATGGTGGCTCAATATGAAGTCTTACCGATATGAATATCTCTGGCCGACAGCCACTCTTATCGGATATCGGGGAGACTCTGGGTGACAAGCGAGGCATCG
Organism: Sequoia sempervirens; assembly: GCA_007258455.2. NCBI lineage: Eukaryota > Viridiplantae > Streptophyta > Pinopsida > Cupressales > Cupressaceae > Sequoia > Sequoia sempervirens. The sequence continues at coordinate 540,902,848 of VDFB02047230.1, forward strand.
GGTAACACTAAGGGTTCGCTAAGAACTCTTAGCGATGGAGAGAAGTCTTGCCGACTATTGTTTGGTGCTCGGTATGACTTAAGACTTCGGAGTAACGTCTCAGTGATAGCGATAAGTCTTGGCGATAGATGAATACTTCGGGATAACTTGTGAACCTCGGTATGATCTCTGGTGAAATCCATAAGTCTTGCCACTGTTGAACATTTTGATACAACATAAAGGCTCGAGTATGATCTCTCAGCGAAAGCGATAAGTCTTGGCGATAGCGATACAAGTGATGATCATCGTATGAGGTCTTGGCTACATGGTGAAGTCTTAGCGATAGCTCTCTAGACTCGATGTAACATCTTGCCGATAGTATGGACTCTTGGTGATATTGAATGCTGGCTATGTGGCATCGAGGAGACACGGTTAGTGTCTCACCGACATGCCAACATAGGTTGAACGCTTTGACCGAGTGAATACTATCCTACATGGCTTGTATTCAACTAATCGAAAAGTTGAATGGGAACCACTAGCAGTTGGACATTGCGGTTGTTATTGAGAGGAAGATTGACAAATAGGGGTGTCATGGATATACTCAGAGATTGCAGAAGTAGTTTGGTAGAAGGTTGGATGAATTGTTTGATGTGTATCAATGTGAATTCTATTTGAGTATATTGTAACTGGAATCTTCTGTACAAGGTTGGTCATTGTGAAAGCTGTTGTAATTTGACATAGAAAGATAAGTCTAATCTCTGTATGTAATCTTTATTACTATAATACAAAGTGACTTCTCTTGGTGTGGTGGGTTTTTCTCCTCGTAAGGGTTTTCCCACATAAATCTGGTGTTCATATGTGTATTTATAATTCTTCATTATCTCTTCATGTGCATCTTAATTGGTGTAATTGTAAAATTTAAAAGTGTCTCTACATTCTTCCATGAGGTTTTGATGTTAGAGTTGCACTTAGCTTTCCTTACATTAACTAGGCAAAAGTTTAGTGGTCCCTCTTTTGGAGGACCAACAAAACATTAGGTTGGGGGGAGAATGATGAGCTCAATCAATGGCTCAATTTTGATAGGAACCATTACATATTTTTTGTTGCTATCCTAGACTTTGACACCTGGTTGTTGATATTTTCCTTAAAACCATAGACTTTGGACATAAGCTTTATCTTTGTGACTTTAATGATATTATCATGCTATGAGAATTATCTATGATGAATTTACTAGTGGTTGAATGAATGATTCTAAGGTAATTCTAGATATACATTTGTTTGTTCGTGCTAATGCTATTTTGTAGGTTTCCACTAAAATGTTGATGTCAACAAAGCCTGCTACATGGGAGAAATTCTTGCCAATTGGTCAGTTGTTAAGAAGTCAAGAAGATGATCATTAAGAAGTCAAAGTGGGAAAAATATCATGGAGGGAAATTCCTAATTCAAACAAGAGAATGTAACCACCTTTTTAATGGTCATATTTTTTGTTGAGAAAATATAGGGAGTACGTTGTGCTAGATTCCCATTGAAGTGAGTTTGCTTTGACCAATTTAGTGCACACATAACTTCCTCCATATTTTTCTATGCCTTCAATAAGCAACATCCTTCGATTTTGATGGAGTCAACTGCATAGGTAGTTAGGGATAGTCAGTAGTTTTCTCCCTATAAATAATGGTCAGATGCTCCTTTTGATAAGGTTGTATATTATGAGTTTGTACTCATATTTCTAGTGTACAGTTCTAATGTTGAGATGTTGTACTTATGCTTTCAAGGAATAATATGACATTTTGAGTTGTTGCATTTGAGTTAGTGTAAGGGAGACCCATCCAAGGGGCCCACTTGGTGAGAATTCCACTTGTTAGTTTAGAATTTATTTCCTATTCAGTAGTTAGTTTCAATTTCAGCAATTATCTATTCTTGCAACCATTGAAATTCCATTATGTGTTTGTTCCTATAGTCAAGGAATAGAGAGTAGTTTCTTTTTTGTTTGTTGAGATTATCATTTCTATTTTTCATTTCTAGTCTAGTTGTTAATGCTTAGCATAGATGTTGATTGACGCTTAGTGTTTAAGTTAATTTACTTCCAACACTTTTTTTCCAGCATTGTTACTTTCATAGTTCATGAATGATTGCAATGAAGTCCTAGTGCACATATAGTGCTGACCCATTTCAAGTTTACGTCCCTAGGCTGACAAGTGAAATGCACCTTCATGATGAGTGAGATAGATACTTAGTGTAGATGTTCAATCTCTAAGTCATAGCCTTAAAGGATTAGTTATTAAACTATTAGAGGAGGCCAACAACCACCATCTGCAATCAAGAACTAAAACTCTGGAGCTAGATATATAAACAATTTAAACAATTAGCCAAATTTTTGTTGACGAAATTATGAGTACTACCTGAATCAATCAACACTGTTACTTTCTACTTCTTTAAGTAACCAATTGTAACATGCTCAATTAGATTTATACCATTAAACCAAAAATTGACATTATGAATATTTATATTTATGACACAAATTCTACAGCTAATTCCATTTAGCACTTTTATGTTCATAAATCACCAATAAATCTAAAATAAAAGAATATTCATTTTTAAATGTCAATAGTTACATAGAAGTTTGACTTGGCATACAATGCCTCAAATTCAATTGTTAATTACATAGTTTTCTTTCTATTACATCAAAAAATTCTTTTACATCAATGATGCATTTACATATAGAATTCTAATATGATTCCTTATGACAACTCGTCTCCACTAGTGGATGAGAACATGATTGGGGTGCTTTTCCACCCAACCACGAACCATTGCTTCCTCAAAATTCTTCATTTAGTCAAAGAATACCTAACCCTACATAAAAAACTTAGCAAGAGATATAGTTTGCAAGGTGGAATTTGTGTGTGCCTAACTACATGCATTTCTATCTACTTTGTTAGAATATGCAAGTTCCATGTTAGGTAAAAAAATACATTAGAGAGAGGATAAATAACATAGTCTATTCTATATACATATATATAAAAGTAACTACAAAGCTTGGCCAAGCTCATGCTACATGAAATGAAACTCTAGTTAGATTTGGAGAAGAAAATCTACACTCTCTGGCACCCATTCCTTGAAGAAAATCTTATCATATCAAAGGGGTATCCTCCCTTTTAGACTATCTACTAGCAACATATTCTAGTGTGCTGTAGTCTACCATTGAATTCATGTATCATTTCATTTCATTAATTATCTATAAACAAGTCATTTTAATTTAGGTACAACCATTTATTCATCCATCATAGTCAGTCATTTACATGTTGCAATTCCATATTGTTCTATCATTATAGTTCCTTTCTTTGCAATCAATTCTAACAATCTTATTCAAAGATTAATCAAGATGAATCAGAAGGTATACCACATGTATGTGCATGTGTAGAAATGAAGCATTTGTGCATGCACACATATATGTATATAGTGAAAAGAGTTGGAGAATGCGTATACATTCTGAATAAAAAACAAATCATCCTTACATACATGAAATCCATATTCAAAAGAATACAACATCAAATTGTTCAAATGCATCATTTAATAATTTAGAGACATTCATCCACAGAAATTTAACCAACATTATTAATTTATGACTTTCCTAGTAATCATTACCAGAGAAATATTAGTTTATTCAGAAAGGAAGAATACATTGAATAAATTCCAATTCTATTTGTTTTCTGGGTTGTCTACTTCAGGTTAATCATATGCTTGTTGTTCAATTTGAGATTTTCCATTGCAACAGTTCATAAAAGAATATTAAATCAACATAATTGATATGAGCTATCAAAAAAAATTCCACTTTCACTTGGTAAAGTGGTTGATATGCATATTATCATGAAGATGATAACATGCTACTGATTCCATAATAGGGTCTTCATTATATATCGACAACATTTAAGCTACGGTTGGTATTCATTTGAATGGCAGTACCCAATGCATATCTCATATATTAAATAGCACAGTGGGTTGTTCTTTGACCCAAAATAAAAAAAACTGGAGTAAATTGATAGCAATTAACACAAGAATTATGCATACATGTGTGTGTATATATGTATACACATGCACTAACACTTGCATGATAATCCCAAAGGGATTCTATATCCTGCAACCCTAGAAAATTTGAATACTATTTCACAATATCTGCTGACATTTAAAACATACACGAACTTTGGTTCATTTGTTTCAAAAGTATCATCGAACAATGAAATTTTTTAGCCCAAGTTTCCACAGAATGATACTTCATTCTTCATAGCTTAGGCTTCACAAAGTATGTTGTTATCAATAACCTTTAGCCAAAAATGTTGAATGATAAACATATACATATATTTGAATGATGCATGTCATTCTCTATTGGATACCATTAGCAATATGTATCGCTCAGCCATAAGGCATGCCATAGGGTAATGATAAGAAAATACAAAATGATCACCAAAAGGTATTGTGTAAGAAAATACATTCCTTCATAGAGGTTATAAAAGAAAATACATTACACAGGTCGGTCGAATGGCCTCAATCCTCTAGATGATGAGTTTATGGGTGTAACTTGTCAAGGGATTTAGCTGATACCCACACATGCAAATCATATCATAACATAATCTTGCTATGAAGGCTTCTACCTTAGCTTAGCTATCATGGTTCGATATAGACGACCAATAGAAATAAACATAAGAAAGTTAGCTCGTACAAATGAATAACATAGATGCAAAAACAAATAAAAGATAATTCAATATCAAGCAACATCAATAAGTGTTTCACATTACCTTTTTTCTCTGCAAAACTGGTGATGAAAATTTGGCAATAGCATTTTGAACCCTTGCTTTTTCCTCCTCTGTCAGTTCTTATTGATTTTTCTTGCTTTTCTCTTCTTTTTTCACTGCTTAATTTTTCGCCCTTCGTCCAAATCTCCTCTTGCTAATTTTAGGAGATCATGGTATTGAATTTCTATCTCAATAACCTTACTTGGCTGCCCACTCCTCCCATTTCTGATGGTTGACTAAAGCTTTCATGAAGGAAGGGGTCGATCCCTATCCCATTAATGATGGGAGTTATAGATTTTATTCCATTTTCCATTATTTCCCATGAAAAATAAAAATTAAAACTCAAGGAAAATAATCATATATATATATTCTTGTACTCACATATTTATTTGTATGTATGCATGTGTATATATATACACATCTATACTTATATATAAACATTTATTTTTACAATTTCCTTCCTTAAGATTATATTCATATGCACATATATTCAAGAGACACATAAATATTTTCTTTTCAATTTACATATCTGTAGACATTCAAAGTATACTAATTGATATCATGCACCTGATCCTGATTTACTAACATCAGTTCTCTCTGAATCACCTCTTTACTAACCATTTAATCAAATAATCTTTATTTGATTAAATTCATCATAATTCCTCTGTTAATTAAATAAATCAACTTTGTTTGATTAAATCATTATCTTATTTTAATTAAATAAATCAAGTTATTTGATTAATCCTAATGTTCCTCTTTTAATTTTATAAATTACTTTATTTGATTAAATCATAATCCTCCTTTAATTAAATAAATTAACCTTTATTTGATTAAATCTAACATCATCTATTTTAATTAAATAAATCAAATTTTATTTAAAAATCTAGTCAAATGTCAAATCAAACTAATCTCCATCTAAGTTAATCAAATCTTGATTAACTCTAGCTCTAATCCATCAAATCCTCTAGATTTTGCAACTTGCACATGTAAATCAATTTAATTGATTTATAAATTATTCTATTTTCATTCAAAAAGGCATCTCTTTGAAATCTCCCTCCCAAAAGGACTTGTCCTCCAACATGGCATTTAAGCCTCTTACATGTCCTTTTTTTCTTGAGCTAAGTGACATTAACTCTTCTTCCATCTCTTCCTCCACAAGCCATCTTTCAAATTTTAAATTTCCACCTAATTGCATTTATTTGCACATTGATTAAAGTGTTCTCCACCTCTCTTCAATAACATGTTGACAAGTGGCACATTGTTATTGGTTCATCTTTAATCCCACATCCTTCATGTTTCTCATTCCTCCATCCTTCTCTCCTATAAATTGAGGACTCTTTTATTGATTTTGGATCCACAACTTTATGCAAGATAACTATCTACAAATTTGGAGCAAAGTTCATCCACCATTTTCATATTTTTCATCAATCATAGATAGGTGATTGCAAATTTCATCAAGGATCACATTGTTCATCATCAAAGATCATCAAAGCTTGCAAGGAATTGGGAAAGGGCTACTTTTCACATCAAAGTAGCACCAATTCTCTCATGGGATGGTGGTTTGAGTGTTTTAAATAGGATTTCAATAAACTTTCATTTGATATTCAATCTTTGTTTTCTTGTTTATTGCACTTAAATGAATTGCATATGGAATGATTGTTTTAGAATTGTTTATGGATTAACATTGGGTTGTTTGGTGATGTTTGAGTAGGTCTAGATCAACCATTCATATTTTGGCACTAGAAGGAGGGCATAAATCTCAAAATTAACACATTTTTTTGGCCATTTCTGTCATTTTTTTTGTTTTTGTCTTTCCAGGTTAAACAACGACACAAGAGGAAATAGCGATGCATATGTGGTCTCTATTTTTCCATAGAGCAACATTGAATTTGGCAGAGTGATGCTCAAGTCCTCAAACAGTGACACAATCATTCCAACGTCATTTGCACTCAAACAACAACATTTCCTCTATGTTTCAAATGGTGACACCTTTGTTTTCTTGCTTTTGCACTCAATCTTAAAATGGCCGTATCTTGGTCATATTTTGGTCTTTTTTAGAGATTTTTTTTTGAAATGGGGTAGAATTTAATAATATATCCAATGGTTTAGGTGTTTTTCAACTTTTATAGAGTTAATTTTTTTAAATTTTTACCTAAAGTCAAATCACATTGTAACATGGTCTAAATTTTAGGGGTTTTATGCTTAATCATTCATCTAACCCTCATATCTTCTTGTTTCTTGATCTCATCTAACATTTTGAGCATGGATTCCAGGTTTTAAGAGGAGCAAGGAGCATTGCAGTGAAAGAAAAAGCATTTGATATCCATTATCTAGGAAAAGGAGGTAACAGGAGAAGGCCTCCTATGACACTATCTCATGATTGTAACAAGTGTTTTTAAACACTTTTGGGAGCATTTATAATCCCATCTTTAGGATCTTGTTATCTCTAGTTTTAGAAATCCAATACATTTCATTTGGGATTTAAAAAGAACAATCAAAGGGTTAAAAATAACATTAGGAACTTACTAGAGTTGGTTTTGGATTTAAGAATTGAACAAAACAACTTCAAACATTTGATTTGGTGCTATCAAAAGAATCCATTACTACTTTTGAGATCTAAAATGAATATGTGTATTTTGTGTTTTGTAATATTTTTTACAAATTAATATCATTTAAAAGCATACATACTTCTCTCGCACTTCACAATGATTTTGAGAATCAAAAGTCTTTTGGTGATATTAGGTTGTCTAAAAGATTTCCTCAACACCTCAATTTGGGCTTTTAAAATTGGACAACTCTTGTGTTCTCTTTTGTTGTGTTCTCTCTTTGTTCACACAAGAAAGATTGATCGAACTATGGATGTACTTACTCACTTTTGTTTACCTTTAGAGGGCCTGCCTTGGTGGGAAAAAGTACTCACCCCAAGGGAACGACCCAAGCGGTAACAAGCATAAGCCAATCTCTTCCAAGCTGCTATATAAATTTGTGGTTGCGATGAAAATTGTAAACAATGGGAAGTGGTGCATGATAACTCTCCCCCAGTATCTTTATGATGTGTAAATCCCTTGTTCTAAGGGTTGGGAGATCTCTCACAAGGAGTTTATCATTGCACCCCCTAAACTGGATGCCCTTACTATGAACCTTTGTTTAGAATCCAAAATCCTAATATTTGTTGGCGTCAGGAGGTGGACCTCTAGAGCCATCCCACATACTTGTGGTTCTTTGTAGAGATGAAAAGTTCATCATGGGAGATTCATGAGAACTGAAGCTTGGATGACCCATAGAAGTGAGTGTGGAGGGGAGCAGTGTGGTCAAGCTTCTAATCATCTGCTTTGAATAAGCAATTGGATTTATCCAAGTGGGAATTCAACAAATATTTTCTTTTCCATCCTAGGATTGTGCAATTTTGAGTTAGTTAAACACATTGTTTGGATCCAAAATCTTGAAAACAAACATTCAACAAGGACATCAAATTTCAAACCCTTTAGTAGAAGCAAATACCTTTGAAAGAATCCAAGTGCTACTGCTTGTCCCTTGGGATTTCATCCTTAGAGGCTTCTAAGTATTTGGGCCATTTCTCAATTTGCTCTCTAAAGTCAACATTAAGGAAACTATGGCTTTGACTTCTTGATTCTCACATAATGGACCTTGTGGAATGAAAGAAGGCCTTGGCATAAACATTTATTTTGAAACTTAAGCAAGACAAGTGGATGTGGTAAAAATCAAGTCATTAACCAAGATTAAATCAATTGAACCCCACACATGTGCTTGTTATATTTTGTCTTATGGTCTTCCAAGGAAAACATTGGTCTTTTGGTTTGAACTACTCATAGGGTAAAGCATGTTCTTCACTATCTTGGTCTTGTAAACAAAGTCCCTCTTAGGTTCATCTAGGGTCACAATCAAACACTTCATCCATCCCAAACATTTATCATCCCATCCCACAAACAACTTTAGAGCTTTGGAAACATCATTATCTAGACTTGGGTACATCTTTAAAACACATCAAAATCACCTTGTTTAGTTAGGAGTGTGAGAATGCATCCTTTCTCATACCTCTAGTTAAATTAGCATCCCTTTGAACAAGTTCATCCTAAGGTAACATCCAACATATTGGGATCTACAAGTTCATTATCCAAATCAAAACAATCAAAATCAAATCCTAAAGTCTACATTGATCCAAAATTCCTAAAAAGTTCAACACCCATATCATTCACCCTTTCATCCTTCATCTCATCATTGGTCCTAAATCCCTTAGAGGTCAAACAAGGTTCAAAACAAGAAGAACATGGAATATAAACTTTCCATACATCATGAGTGATCTAAATCAACCAAACTATCAAAACCTTACAAAACCAATGGATTATCAAAACTCACATTTATACAATCCATACATGGGATCATTATCTCCTACAAACCTCAATGGTACAACAAATGTGAGTATGCCCAATCTAAATTTTGGAACACCTTTCCCTATGGTAGATTTAAATCAAATTCCAAACCTACAAATCTATCAACCAAAGAATCAATGCATGAGTTTTCAACAAAACAACATTATCCCACCAAATCCATACATGCCAAATGTGAATATACCAAGTACAAGTTTACCAAACATGAACATTTAAAATCCACACTTGGTTAAATTTGGGATAGATATGTTTGCAAATCATACAAATGTTGTTCAAAGTCCAAACAATATGTTAACGACTCTATGTATTGATCCAAGTAAGGTAACACCATGCAAAATCAAAGTTACCTAAATCAAGGCAATGTAATTCCCAACTACAACAATGTTCAATTTCAACCTATAATGCCAAATCTAAACATCATTCCATATCAAAAAAATGTCCAAAATCAATTTTCCATGATCCCATACAAACACAAGTATACATTCCAAATCTGCTTGAACAAAAACCAAATCAACTATATGAAGGGTGTCAAGATAAAAATTAGGATCAAATTTTGCGAGATGAAATAGCTACACTTACCAAAATAGTTGATTCATTGTGCCAAGAGACATCCCCACCCCAAAAGCAATATAATCTTCCATTTTTTAAACCATTTCATCAAAGCATTGAGTTGTGTCCACAACCACATCAAGAACAATGTCTCCAATGTCAAGAGGTTGAAAATCAAGATCAACAACATCAATAACAAACCCAATCACCACATCACGAAGATCAATCACCACATCTCCAAGATCAATCAAAAAAAGAATCACCTCAAAAAACACAAATCTCACAAGTGCACAAATGTGAATACACTCCTTTTGGAGAACCAATTGAATTAGTGCTAAGAAAGATACTTGATGCAAAACTCATCACTCTTCCAAAGGTAAATACCTTCAACTCTATCTTAAACTTCCCTGGGAATAGGGGTGGATCTTATTGTGAGTATCATAGAGAAAATCTTCATCAAACATCAAATTGTATTCAACTCAAAAATCTCATCCAAGACCTTATTGATCAAAAAGTAATAATTGTTGAGGACAATGATCAAGAGACAACCACTAGTGATAGCATTGACAATCTCTCCACTACAATTGTTGAAAAAAATGATCAAAATCAATCCATCAATGATCACCTTGAAGTTGTGTCTACCTCATCCAATGATCAAATCAACATGAATCAAGAGTCACTTTTCAATCATGATAAAAATCCACCAACAATACCCAACAATGATCCAATTCAAGAAATGTTAACGTCATTTGATCCTATGGTTGAAAAAATTGACAATCTCTCCATCACAATTGTTGAAAACAATGATCAAGATCTATCCATCAATGAGAACCTTGAAGATATTTCTACCTCATCAGATGATCAACTCAACATACATCAAGAGTCACTTTTTAGTCATGATGAAAACCCCTCAACAATATTTGACAATGATCTATTTCAAGGAGTGTTAGACTTATTTGATCCCATTGACATAATCCATGATCCATCGACCAATGATCATGTTGAAAATGTCTCTACATCACCTGAGTAAGAGGACATATCTCAAGAATTTATTCCAAAGCATGATCAACATCTTTCACTAAAGTCTAGCAATGGTCCTTTCTAAGACATATTGACATCGTTTGACCTCATGGTTACAGATATTGAAGGAATCCTCAACTCAACATTTGATCCAAGTTCACTCAAAGATCAAGAGGATATTGAGCCACTTCCCATTCCTAATCAAGATATCCAAGAAACCTTTATAAGCAATCCATCCTTTGAAAGTAACCCATGTCAAGAACTTGATCCAAAGCATGTTGAAAGCAATTCCAAAATCATTCAAGATCAAGAATTCGTATCTCCAAGATACTATAATGATCTAATGGACACTTTCCTATTTATACAAGATGTTCCAAATGATGATCATATTCCTCCATTTACCCATGAGATGCTTACTCCTAATGGACATGTAGATGATCTTCATTCAAAACAAGAGTCTCATACTCTTGATATCATTAACAAGGAACAAGAGTCTCCTACTCTTAACATTTGTACAAATGATCAAGACAGAAAAATATAGAGACATATCATAAATGGGTCATGAAGAAGGCTTCTATAGAAGTTGTGAATCAAAAACATCCTATGAAGGCATGAACCATGAGGGGGACTTTTATGTGGATAGTGAATCATCAACACCTCTTGAAGAAGCATTAGAAAATAAAGCCAAACATATGAATCAAGAAGTTATCCCACTTATGGAGGATCCTATCACTTATAAACTTGGATCACTTACCTTATTTAGGGAAAGCTATCTTATCAATGAAGAAGCTATCATTTTTGAAGATCCACAATAGAGCAAAGAAGGACTATCACCTTGCTTCCAAGGTAAATCATATCCTATTGCAAATAAAATGTTTCAAAGAATGAATTATCAAGGTACAAGATTAGGCCTACATGAATAGGGTATCCTAGAACCAGTGCAAATTATTGGAAATCCTACACATCAAGGTCTTGGTTATTTGACAAATAATTGATCTAAAAAAATCAGTGATACCTCTATAATACTGGGGGCAATTATGTCTCAAGTAAATGTCAACATAGGGAGTACAAAGAATCCTTATGGTGAAACTAGTGCCAATACTATAACAAGACATGTCACGAATCCTCATCCGCCCATCACCCCATCCATGAATTGGGACCAATATCAAAAGAAAGAGTTAAATCAAAGCACAAAGAACATTATCAAAGAAAAATAAATTGAGCAATATAATGAACAAATCAAATACACATGGATACCAAAGAATACAAAGAAATATTATCCTTATCAAACTCCATTAGTCAAAGAAACTATGGGGAAAAATAAAAAGGGAAAAGTATCCATCAAAGATGTCCACAAAGGAAAAAATAGACTTCTTAAGCAACATACAAAGTATATCAAGTGGTTGGTCTTGATTCCACACACACTTTCATATCCACCCATCATTGCTCATCTTCCCAAGTTTGGAGAGTTAAAGGTTCCAAGCTGTCAACCAATCCATCTCCTATTCCTAAGCACACTCCACCATCCACGCCTCCACACATAATATCTAATTCTCACATTGACCATGTGTTGGAAATGACCCTTCATCATAAGGATTCAAAAGACACTCTATCGCAATGTGTGCACAAAGAAAAAGTTAACTTTGGTATCAACAAAGCAGATCAAGAATCTTAAAAGTTGTGTTCAAGTGCACATATCCTCAAAAAATGGCTTCTTCAAGCAGGTTATCGATAGCATATTATGATAGAAGCATCTACATCGACAACACCACGTGGTTCAACACGAGCTTAAAAAAATTTCACAAAGAAATACAAAAAAATAAAAAAATATGAAAATCCAAAAAATAAAAATAAAAAAAAGGATTGAAAATAGTAAAGAAAAAATTCATCCTTCTAGTGAAAACCACTATGGTGGCACTTTGGGCAGTACCATGATAAAAACCTAGAAATGTGCATCATGTGTAGAATTGAGCATCTACATGCACTAATTCAAGTGAAAGCATCTTATTTTTTCCATTAAAAATCCAACATTCCATCCATCTTATCCATAATAAATCCATTCATCCATGAACCATTTATCCAATCCATTTTCATCCATCTACACCCATAGTCCAAATTATCTTGATCTTAGTAAAATTTTGGTGCACACTTTACACTTAAGCTTATGGTAAACATCTTGACATGGCCTTCATTTTCATTGATCCTATCCCACCCAACATTATCTGAGCCATGAAGCATTATCCAAATGAGCATTCTTTATCTGAACACCTTATCTTATCACAAGATAATCCATATCCCTCCATCCATACACCCATCCAAGCATCTACCCATGGCATTCCATATATTGCTAGACACTAGGAGTAGATATTTACATCTTGCTTCAGGAATAAATCTTGACATATATCCTCCAACTTATGTGGTGATCCAAACATTGGAAAACATGAAGTCAAATAGGTCAAGAAACTTGTGAGCCAAAAATCCAAATCACTAGCCCATGCCATATTTTTACAAGGAGATGTTCCTTATCAAGCTTTATCTTTCATCAAGCATCAATTCAAACAATCAAATATCAGTTGTATTTAATTTTCACTTCAACATCACATCAAATCATTCAAACAAACTTTTGTTCCAAATCAAGCGCCAAAATCCTCGATCAATCAAATCCAATCAATCAATCATCATCTTGGGATATCCTTCCCAATCCTTGTGTTAGCTTAACACTATCCTGCATTGTTGTGTATCCTCAACAATGTTACATCATCAATCCATCAATCTAATCCAATCAATCCCTCATCATCTTGGGATATTCATCCTAATCCTTGTGTTGTGTAACATTATCATTGCATTGTTGTGCATCCTCAACAATGTTATCATCATCAATCCATCGATCCAATCAATCAACCTAGCTTGGTTTTCAACAAGATCCCAAAATGGATCACTAATATCATCACACATATCCATATCATCTCGTTGGAACTATTAAAATTTGATGATTTTTGCATACCTTTCATTCCCCCTGAGTCTCCATGTGAGGTTTACCTTTGCCACATTTCCCCATTTTCATGATGCTTTACCCACATTCTACCCATTTTTCCCCATAGAATCCATTGGGTCTTGCATTTTTTGCATTCTGGTTCTTATCGGCATAGTTCCGTGACTGTCTCCCCGACCCATGTTGCCTTTCTATTAATATTTTTTTGCTGCAGGTGGTCGGCAGGACTTTCTCATTGTCACGACGACTGGAGTTTGTCTGTGGTTGGCTATCGGTGTAACATCCATGTTGTTCCGGCGATAGTAGAGGCTTCTATCGGCATATGTCTTGGTGGTCGGGCTAATGCCTTACCGATGTCAGGATGTCTCAGTGACAGGTGCATTGAGGGTTCCCTTTGGTATATGTTAAGATCTACGGTGGTAGGTCTTAGCGAGTTCAATATGTCTTGCCGACTTCACGTATGGTTTTCTTTCAGCATGAGTTCACTCTGGTCTCATCAATCGCTGGTGAAAGAATATGAGTATATCGGTGTAGGTTGGGGCGATTGCCGTAAGGTCTCATCGAGTGACCTTCAGTCTCACTAATAAATGCGTGAGGATCCTTGTCGACATAACAATTTCCTTGTCTCGGTGACTCGGATTGCGTGGGGACTTTCGGTGAAGCAAGTACAATCTACAAGAGGTCTTGCCAATGTCGGAGTGTCACAGCGACAATGGACCAAACGAGGATGCTTTTCGGCATAAGTTTTCTTTTGTCTCGGTGACGTGGGGATGATTGAAGCCTTGTCTTGGCGAAGGTGATTGAAGATTATATTTCGGTGAGGGTGTTGGTGACTTGTCCATGATGAATGTCTTTTGGCTTGACATAATGATCTCAATGTATGGTCTCCCTGATATCTATGTGTTATAGCGAAGCATAATGAGAACAAAGGAATACTGTATGGCTTCGGTGTGACCAATAGAATGTTACAACGACATACGAGGGGTGACAATGCATATTGGTAAAACATAATGTGATCTACAAGACATCTCCCTGACTCGGATAAGTCACAGTGAAAGCAAAATACAAGCGCAGGGGATGTAATGAATGAATTTCCTTCGCTAGGAAGATATATTTTGTCTCGCCTACTGTTCACAGGTGAATAACAAAATTTTAAACATCAGGGCTGACATGTTTTTGTGTGGATGACCGTTGTAGGCCGACATTGTTGGAGCCCAAATTTTGTGTTAGGCCGACATGGAGTTTCAAATTGATTTATTTTCTCATGCTGGGTATAAATATGCACCCCGATTGTATTTGAAAAAAGGGATCAGAATATAGATATATACAGTAGTTAGGAATTGGTACAGTAGAATAATTTTCTCTTATCAGAGACTATGTGCATGTTTTAAATGGCAAATTCAATGTGAATTAGCTGGTGTGGCAGGTTATTTTGGGTATCAATTGTCTGTCGAGTTTATTGAAAAGTATTGTTGAAGCTGTCTCCAATTTGATTTTTCCTGGTTGTTTAAATTGGAATAACAAGTTTATTCTTTCTTTATCTGTGCACATTTGCTGCATTTTTGTGGTTAATTAACTGGTTCTCTCAAGTAGAGATTAAATCCTTTTCGTTGATCATAGTAATCAGGAAGATTCATCTGGATTATTAAAGAAGAGCTCAATGGTCATAGTCTTGCATTTGTTTATACAAGTTATGAACAGATCATATGCTTGTAATTTGATTTTCTGCCAGAATAAGTTGCCCACTTCTATTTCATTTGACTCCGCATACCCAATAAGGCACTGGTCTCTGCAATTTCATTATTTGAATTGATTCAGCTTCTTTACATCTGTTTATTGATCATTTTAGGAGTTAGATTAGAAAAGTGCTTTTTCTATTGCTATCAAGTTTGGTTTCATTTGTTCACTATCATCTGCCCTTGTGGACAAAGCATTTCAAAAGGATAATCACAAGATAAGTCTCGCTTCAATTCAAAGAGGTACACCCACCCAAGTTTTGCAACAC
>VDFB02047230.1:541589554-541602803 GCA_007258455.2 Sequoia sempervirens
ATTTCAAATTATTTACTTAGTGGGAAAAATGGAAAGTGGGGAATTTTAAATAAATGTATTTATTTAAAATTAGAAGAAAAGTTAATAAGATAATTAAATAATTAATAATATTATTTAATTATGGAGAAAATGGACAAGGTGGACAATAATTAAATAAATCATAGGAATTTATTTAATTATAAGAAGACATAAGGAATTAATGATGTATTTAAATAAATAAATAAAGTTTATTTATTTAAATAATCAAGAGGAAATGGTAGACAAATAATAATTAAATAAATTTAGAAATTTATTTAATTATAGAGAGACATAAGACATTAGCGACACATTTAAATAAAATAAATATAATTTATTTATTTAAATAGTCAAGAGGAATAAAATATATGAATTAATTAAATAATTGAGAATTATTTAATTAATAGTCGAATTTAGACTATAGGACATAATTAAATATTTTAATTATGTTAAGAAGAAATATGGAGAAAATAAATTTTGCAGGCCTAGGTCAATTTATGTGTCTACACTATGTGCTTGTCTTCACAATTTAACCAATAATCTTCTAGATGTTGAACATGAGTACGATAACCAACTATATTCTTGGCAATATTCCCTTTTGGGTCATAATACTTTCTTCGAAGTGGAAAGTACTCCAAATTATACATTTTCAACTTCTCTTCACATAAATTGGATGCTCTAATTGCAGTGCATTTATAGTTCCCTATTACAATAGGAAATATAAAAGAATCCTTTTTATGAGTCATGATATAAAGAGCTTGGGATGACTTTAACTGCCTTACCAATTCTAGTAACACTATTTTATTTGTAGGGTACCTAGGAAACATGAAAGGATGTCCATCAAACCCTTCCACCCTAATGTAGGTAAAAATTGGAAACTAAATGTACCAACCTCCAATCGGTCTAATAACACTTTGTGCTTCCAAAGACAATATTTTGGCTTTGTCACCTTCCATTATTCTGACTAGCTTTAGGGAAAATACATCATTAACTCTTTAGTAATGCTCCTTGTATCCATGGATAGCAATTTGAGGTAAATGAGCATCTATCAAACTATTTCCTACTTCTTTGCCCAGAGTACCAATCCTTTTCAACCCTTGCTTACTTACCCTTAAGGTGCATGAATAAATCATATATGATGACATATAAAAACACCTTGACTTTGGAAATTCTTTTATTTGATCATGCAATTCGTCGCTAATAAATCTTCCCCAATACATTGGCATAGGACCTTTCATCAATTTAGCTATGATTACAAACATCCATGATTCAAATTTACTAGCATCTCACAATCCAACTATCCTTCTTAGCATAGTTGTGATATCATGAACATCTGAGTTGAACATAGACCTTAGAATTGGCTTTGTCTGCTTCGTAACCTTCTCCTGGCACCACTGTGTGTTCATAATTTCTCTTTTGTGTTCTTCCACACTCAGGTAGGTCTTAGATTTCACTTTCATATCAATATGGTACATCTGAATAAATGTAGGAAGCCCAAGTGTATATATAATTACTTTCTTGGAGAGATTAGTATAATTTCTTCCCTCCTTCTCAATGACTCTTTTGTATGGGTTGTAGTGATTTAAACATTCCATAACCAATTCAGGGGCCTCCATTGCTAGTAGAAACCCTCTCGCTAAAATTAATCCACTTGATATACACATTCCTTGTACATTGAGAAGCATTTTCTTTCCATGCCCATGTGAGGAATTCGACATTAGAAGACCATCCCATATGAGTATCATTAGATATCCCACCAATTGGTATAGCTTGTGAAGTGCAGTATTTGAATTCATCTTCTAGTTTTTCTTTAGAAGTACTCATTTTTGTCAGTTTGTTCTGAATTTTCAAATATGTGCCTTGTGTGTGAGTTAGGGTTAAATTTAACCATTCATTTTTAACAATTCATAAAACTTTCAATTCACCTTTCAATTAAATTCAAATCAAAATAATCAATATTTCAGTTTTTAAAGGGGAATATCATTTTATCAAGAATTTCATGCATGAAGATTATTAATAGAACTTTTGTTATTCGAGACATACCTAGTTTTCCTGGTGATGACAATATTTTCAAAATGAAACCTTGAATCCCTTGGTAGATGTGTTCTTAGTTTCTCGAAATTTACCTTTCCTTGTGTGTCACAGTATTAGTCTCATTCATTCAATGTCCTTGTCAAGTTTTTAGTATGGTGCAAAGTAGAGTTTTGTAAAAACAACTACATGATCTAGGTGATGCCAAGTACATGTGTGTAGTTCACCACCTTCATTAATTACATGTTGCAATGCAATAAATTCTTGAATAAAGGTGTAATCATGGTGAATTAGCATTCAATTTATGAACACCTAGGTTTTTGTATGGGCTCACTACTAGAGGAAAAGATAGCATGAAAAGCTTAAGTGGAACTCTTGTGTCACTTTGATTTTTATGAGGAAAAATCCTTTAAGATTTGTGATCATTTGTGATCACTGGGATTGACAACCTCTAGTACCGAACCTTGGAAATATTACTAGGAACTGAGACAATTACCTCTAAGCTTTAAAGAAATCTAGGAGAAAAGAGAGGAACCAAGAATTGGGTTCAAAAGAGATAAAAAGTGATTCAAACATTTCATAAAAAAACCTCTAGTTTTCAACCTCTAGCTAAAGAAAACAAAAAGAAAACATTGGACTAACCAATGCATGAAAACATGAACATTGAAATTTACAACTACCAGGGTGTGACTTATTTGGTGGAACTAAGACTAATCAAAGATACAACATCCTTGATGCAACCACAACAACTCCAAGATTCCAGTTTTTGGTAAATTGATAAAACTTTGTGAAAAGAATGGGGATAATCGTGTAGGAGCACCAATGGGTCTAATGGACCTAGAATGTTTTGGTTGTGTTTTTTTTTTTCTGGTTTTGTGATGGAATAAGGTCCTATGGGCTGTTTCAAATGTTTTGTAATAGGTCTCCTAGGTTTCTTGTTGAGTTTTGGTATTGGTGATTAACTTCTTTGTACAACAAGGCCTCCATCCTCCTTTGTAAGTTTAGTGCATCTTGGAAAATTAAAAAAATAAAAATAAATAAAGATGCCTTGATGTCACTAGACACCTGAGGGGAGTCACCTTGCTCATTTGAGTGGGCTTTGATGCCTTTCACACATTTTGGAGGTATTTTGTAGGTGCATTAAGGTAAGTTGTTCAAATTACCTTAATTAAGCATTTAAAGGAAAATATAGAGTCTCTTGGTGTTCCAATGACCAAATGATTAAAATTCCAGTTAGAGGACGTTGGAGGAAGTTGGGAGACCTTAAATATTCCTCTCTTGGTCAAGGAAAGGTTGTTGTTGAAGTTGGAAAGAATTTTCAATAAAAAAACTTGCTGTTTTTTGTGTTTTCTGAAACAAAATCTGCTGATCCCGTGCTTTGTACGGCCTGTACATTTTGAGTTATGGTCCAAGAATGTGATGGTTGGAAAGAGGATTGAATAAGATTCATTTTGGTGTTGGAGTGGTGAATTTTCATTAAGAAATAAAGGAGATATCCCCAATTCTTTATCGGGTGGTCTGAAAACCCTCAAAATCAGGGTTTTGAGAGAAATATGTGGATCTCTTCCATTCCCACGTGTTATATCCGCTTATTCTTGGTGGGATGGAAGGTTTAACCCTGTACCATTATTCCCTAAGTGTTTTGGAGAATGGCAGGTTCATGGGAAGAAGTGGTGCAAAGTTTTTGGCTTGACATCTCTATGTGGCAAGCCTAATTCATAAGCAAAAAAAGTGGATTTTTGCTTGAGTTTTGGAAATTTTGTTTTAGAGATAGTTGGAAATGATTTGGAAGGGTGTAATTAGCCTGTAGGATTCTAATTTGAGGCTTTAGGGTGAAGGGGAGAGCCTAGGTAGTTTGAAGTTGCTGTTCTCAGTCCTATTTAGGCCCTTTGGAGCAAATTGTCTTGTTCTAGGAACCCTAGCTCCTTGTGGAATTTTCCCAATACTTTTGTGATGTGTGTAGGCACCATAAGGGAAAGTCTAAATCCATTTGAGCCTCTTTGAAGCATTTGTAGGGCCACCAAAATTTGACTGTCCTCCTGATAGTGTTGGCTAAGCCTAGTAGGTCTGAGTGTTGAGTTGGATGAATCTTGTCTCCACCAAGCATGGTGATCATTTTGATGGTGTTATGTGGGTATTTTGGGAATGTCTAAGTCATATTGTCTATGGTTGTATTAATGGTGACAGATTTCAATTTTGCCTTTGAAGTCAGTAGGAATGCTTCCTTGAGTTGAAAGTTTGTTTGAAGAGTCATAATTGAGAGTTGTGCCTCCTAAGTCTATTATCCCACCATTGCATCTGCATCATAGTGGTATCAGATACCAACAAAAGGTCTGGGTTAGTGTTGGTTTGTGGTTTTGGTTTTGTGGTTGTGTACAGGTTAAAAAGAACATGGCTTGCCAAGAAAGTTGAATAAAAGCAAGGAGAGACTTGCTTGTGAAGATGGATTTGGTGAGAACATTGGGAAGACATTTGTAGGAAGAGGAAGAGAGGAAAAAGAGAGAAAGAGAAAATAGGAAGAGATGTTTAATCAAGAGATCAAAGAGTTACAGGAAAGGATAGAGCAGTTGTATAGGCAAGTTAGAAGTTGGAATTTGACAGTAAAGAAGAAAGTTGAATGGACCATACAAAAGATTATTCAAAGAAGGAAAAGACAAGCAAGGATAGCAACACATGAGGTAGAGGTAAATTTTGTTGAGAAAAGTGATATTCCAATTGTGTTTGAAGATGAACAAACTTCTTTGTTTGTTGAAGAACATATTGATGTTGAGAGGAATGATATGGTTGTTGGTAATCAAGTAGTTGATGAAATTGTTGATGAACAAGTAGAGAAGGTTGTTGAGATTGTTGATAAGGTTGTTACCGATACTCAAGATGTTGTTGAAAATAAGGTTGATAATGAAAATTTTGTAGATTTGTTTGCTAATGAGTTTTATGTAGATTTTCAAGGATATGTTGTAGGTTATATATGGTATTTTGATGATGAGAATGAAGGTATAGATGATTTTGTTGAGGTATATGCACAAGAAATGGAGTTTTGGAGCCTAGAAGTTGAGAAGATGATGTATAAGGGATGGTTTAAGAAGAAAAAGAGGAAGGACCCAAGAAGAGATAAAAAGGACAAGTTGCAAAGGAATTGGAAGATCAGAAAGAAGGAGCAGACTAGCATTCAATGGGACTTGAATTTTCTTTTCTCTGGGAGTATGGTGCAGGAGCACCTAGTGGAATTCATGCCTCCATGAGGCCATTTTGTAAATATTTGATTTACATGGTATTTTGGTCATTTTATAAGGTCATTTAGACCATATTTAATATTTTTGAGTTATTTAATAGGTTATTAGGTGAGTATGAGTTCATATTGTCAAAAATTGTAAAAATTGTTAAAAATTGTCAAAATGCAAAAATGTAAAATTGCAAAAATGCAAAAATAAGAAGATGAAGGGTCATATGAGGAAGTTAGAAAGTTGTAGGTGGTTGGTTATGCTTATAAATGGTTTAAATACCATTGTATGGTTGAATCTTAGGGGAGAGGGATGTAAATAATGAAGAACCAATAATGAAGCCCTAATTTTATGCAAAATTTCTATGTTTTTCTTGATAAATCTGAGTTTCAGATAATTGTACAAACTCTTATGGCCATATTTTCATAGGAAAGTCATTTATAATGATTAATATATGAATCTACAACATTCTCCTTTTTGTCTCATTCAATTTCATGCAAATTTGAGTAAGTTATGGTGATTTTATTGATTGCAACTTTTTAGATTTCTCTGTTACAGTCGTGTTGCAGAAAATTATACGACTAGGTACAGCCTCAAAATGAAATAAATATTATATGTTTGGATAGATGGATGAGTTAGATTTCTTTTGGCATTAGTTTGAGGTTGTTTCATGGAATATTGAAAAAGTTATGCTGATTTTGGTGAAAACAGTTAAGTTCTAATTTAAACAGGGCAGCAAGCAACAAAAGTTGCATATCTTTCATTTTAACCATTAAAAATTGGTAAAAATTTGCATGAAGGTCTGTTTTGAGGTTTTGAATGATTTCCAATTAGTTTCATTGATTTCCCAGTGGTGAATAGATCATTGGGAAATCTCTTAAGATGCCTTACCAAGGAGCATGGACAAGCTTTGGGATCTTAGCTCGTGCTGACTTGCATATAATGACTCCATGAATAGGAGCATTGGTAGCTCTCCTCTTGAAGTAGTCTATGGTGCATGCACCTAGATGGGTCTATGAATTGGAGAGACATACAAGGAGATGATGAAGAAGCTCCTCAAGGAGGACTTGCTGTTACAATTAGGGATATCCATCAACAAGGAAGGAACCTCTACAAAAGAAACGCTGAGAAGTACTAAGGAAGAGCAGATTGAAGAAGAGGGATGTCTTAATTCAAAGTTGGATATTTGGTGATGGATCACTAAGAAGGAAAGACTTCCAAAGGGAAATTATACCAACCATGATGAAGAAAGGATCGGATCTGCAAGGTGGTCCACAAGTCATGCCAAATGCTTGCGAAATAGAGCTACCTCCTAGGGTGGCAATCTCTCCCATCTTTAACATTTTTGATTTGTATCCTTTCAAAGCTTCTGTGAATGTAGGTAATGAACTAGGTACAACAACAATGGAGGATGAAGATTGGGTGAAGGACCTACCCCCCAACCAACCTTTGACTCTTGAATGCATCCTAGACACTAAGGAGACTAAGAGGACTAGAAGGAAGGTCTACAAGGAATATTTGGTGAAGTGGCAAGGTCTACCTGAAGAGGACACCACTTGGATGTCTGTTAATGACATTAAATAGCATGGGACTACTGTAGAAGACTTGATCTCAAAGAGGACTTGAGATCTTTTTCTTGCTTGGGAGTATGGTGCAGGAGCACCCATGGGTCTAATGGACCTAGAATGTTTTGGTTGTGTTTTGTTTTTTTGGTTTTGTGATGGAATAAGGTCCTAAGGACCATTTCAAATGTTTTGTAATAGGTCTCCTAGGTTTCTTGTTGAGTTTTGGTTTTGGTGATTAACTTCTTTGTACAACAAGGCCTCCATCCTCCTTTGTAAGTTTAGTGCATCTTGGAAAATTAAGAAATAAAGATTCCTTGATGTAACTAGACACCTGAGGGGAGTCACCTTGCTCATTTGAGTGGGATTTGATTCCTTTCACACATTTTGGAGGTATTTTGTAGGTGCATTAAGGTAAGTTGTTCAAATTACCTTAATTAAGCATTTAAGGGAAAATATAGAGTCTCTTGGTGTTCCAACGACCAAATGATTAAAATTACAGTTGGAGGACATTGGAGGATGTTGGGAGACCTTAAATATGCCTCTCTTGGTTGAGGAAAGGTTGTTGTTGAAGTTGGAAATAATTTTCAATAAAGAACTTGTTGTTTTTTGTGTTTTCTGAAACAAATCTACTGATCCCATGCTTTGTACATGTACGTTTCAAGTTATGCTCAAAGCATGTGATGGTTGGAAAGAGGATTGAATAAGCTTAATTTTGGCATTGGATTGGTGAATTTTCATTAAGAAATAAAGAAGATATCCCCAATTCTTTATCAAGTGGTCTGAAAACCCTTAAAATCAGGGTTTTGAGAGAAATATGTGAATCTCTTCCATTCCCACATGTTAGATCTGCTATTTCTTGGTGGGATGGAAGGTTTAACCCTGTACCATTATTCCATAAGTTTTTTGGAGAATGGAAGGTTCATGGGAGGAAGTGGTGCAAAGTTTTTGGCTTGACATCTCTATGTGGCAAGCCTGATTCATAAGCAAAAAAAAGTGGATTTTTGCTTGAGTTTTGGAAATTTTGTTTTAGAGATAGTTGGAAATGATTTGGAAGGGTGTAATTATCCTTTAGGATTCTAATTTGAGGCTTTGGGGTGAAGGGGAGAGCCTAGGTAGTTTGAAGTTGTTGTTCTTAGACCTATTTTAGGCCCTTCGGAGCAAATTGTCTTGTTCTAGGAACCCTAGTTTCCTTTTGAATTTTTCCCAATACTTTTGATGATGTGTGTAGGTACCATAGGGAAGCCTAAATCCATATTTTGAGCCTTCTTTGAAGTATTTTAGGCCACTAAAATTTGACTATCCTCTTGATAGTGTTGGCTAGGCCTAGTAGGTCTGAGTGCTGAGTTGGATGAATTTTGTCTCCACCAAGCATGGAGATCATTTTAGGGTGTTATGTGAGTATTTTTGGAATGTATAAGTCATATTATCTATGGTTGTATTAATGGTATTTTGAGTTCCTTAATTTGGCCTTTGGAAGCCTAGGAACAAGCCTCTTGAGTTGAAAGTTTGTTTGAAGAGTCATAATTGAAAGAAGTTGTGCCTCCTAAGTCTATTATCCCACCATTGCCTCTCAAGATTAGACACTAATCTGAGAAAGAACAAGGACTTAATCAAAGACCAAGAAAAAATTGAAAATGAAACTTACAATTTTACCAACCCCCAAAACAATTCCAAAACAAGTGAAAGCGAGAGGAAAGAAAAGGGGTCCACATTTTGTCAAGGGGAAAAATGGGGCGTGTTGTGAGACCACACAACAAACACCTCAAATCCACTTCCTCTTCTTCAATTTGCATTTCCTTTGCATCAAATTAATTCATCTTCTCAAATACATTTTCAACTCCATGATTTGACTCATATCAATAAGTGTGTTAGCAATAAATGCTTCAAAAAAATCTATCAAACTTTGAAACCTTGTATCCAAAGTTAGTTTTAAAGATTCTCTGCAAACCTCCACATCACAATATTTCCTTTCACAACTTTCTTCTATAGCTTCAAAAATTCCTTTTCCAAGACATATCTTTGTGCCAAGTCATGGCATCTCATACTTCAGAGGGTTATTAGAATTTTCTATTATTTCTCCCCCTAAGCCTTGGCATGGGCTTAGTTTCCTGAGGAATTATATGTACTAGAGGTAGGCACATATGCATTTGTAGTTCCTAAATAATATTTTTTCTTAGATTCGTCTTTCTTTTTCCATATCTTTTCCATTTCCTTCTCAACATCAATAGGATCAACTTTCTTCACTGATTCATTCCTCTTTACTGGATTAGACTACTACTTTTGCTTCTACAAAATTTTGAAATATGTTCGAGTTTGTTGCAAAAGTAGCATACAACACTTTAATGACTAAACTAACTTCTATTCACTCTTGATCTACAATGGTTAGCCTTATGTCCAAATGCATTGTATGAATAATAGTAGCCATTTAAATATTGAAACATTCTCCCTGTATTATATCTATTCATTATCTGACTTCTGCACTCAATACTTCTATGTCCAATTTTCTTGCATGCAAAATATTTTTTGGAGAAGAATCCAACATTATGATTCATTCTACTCCTACATTCTATTGCTTTATGTCCATATTTATGGCATGAAAAATAAATATCATTGAAATATGGGTACCTTTGAGAATTTGGTTGTTTGATAGAAGGTCTTCCTACATTGCTTCTTTGATTTCTTAATTTTATCATATTGCCTTGAATCTTCTTTTGATTTTCAACATTGGTAGATGTGTGAATTTCCTTTGAAATTTTTCCTTCTTCAAGTCCCAAACCACCTTTGTCCTTAGAGGGTTTTTGTATTGCAAGTAATGTTACCATATTTTCACCTATAGGCTCAATTGGGAAGATACATCTATGTTTCAAAATGAATGGTACATTTTTATTAAACCTTCTATGTTACATTCAGTTATACAAATGAAACAACTTTACAAGATTACAAGAATACAAAATTATTACATTCATACAAGTGAATGAAACATAAAATATTTTACAATCTTTTTGAAAATGTAATCTTTATTGAATGTAATTAGATACATGTGTCTCACACAACAAGCTATGAGACTGACTTACTCATTTGATACAAATAGGAACTAAAATATACATGAATGAGTAAATGTTGAAAAGAAAATGAACATGTAAAGAACATAACCAGTCATTGGCTGGATGACTGGTTCTGCAAATGAATCTGTTGTTGATTGCCTTGCCTTGCTCCCTATAGCTCCTTGGCCCCTAGGTGCATGGTGTCTGGTTTCCTGCATTGGGTAAAACGAAGGAGTTAGAACAATAAGTTCTAAGCATTGAAAGGTTACATTCTGAACATGCACATCTACCCATACATACATTTGTTAATTCCTATGTGCATCAAATGTAATTACTATCTTAAGTGTCCATAAAAATCCAAAATAGAAGAATGTTATACACACTTAAGGTAGGAATTTTTATTTCTAACTTGTTTGTTTTATGTGCAACAATAGGTGGTATTTTTGTGTTTTTTCAATTACAACATGTGGGGTATAATGTGGCTCCCACAAGGGTTGAGCTCAACATGTTTTTAGTTTGTGCTATGATCAAATTAACTTGTCAAGCTTTCCATGACATTGTAATACAATTGAGGATGCATTTATCATTCATAAGTATGAAATTCATAGATTCACTGTCATAAACAATAATGAATACTCAATGGGATTGCAATATCTAAAAGCTAAGCATAAGGAACTATTTGACAAAATACCTAAAAGATGATGTCATCTCATGGAAAATAAGGCACAAAATTTTGATGTAATAGTAAAGAAATCATGATTTGTTGTGTGCTCTTATAGGTGCATTTTTGGGAAAACAATTTTTTTGTGACTATATAGAATAATAGTCAAAGTAATAGTCATGCAATCACTACCATTTCACCAAAGATAGGATACATAAATCATCAAAAAATTTGTATTTAGCATCAGTATAAAAATAAGTTTTCCATGAGAAAGAACGAGATATTTTGGTTGAATTCAAGTGAGGGACAACATGTGATATAACTGTAAATAATCATTACTATGAAGAGCAATATCAAACCGAGTTTTACCAATCATAGTGCAAAGAAGCCGAGGAAAATGGTTTTGGGTACCTGAATTGGAGCATGATAGCTGTAAAATTAAAATATCTGGAGCTCATTATTTACAATATTCAACAAAGATATCTTCAGATTATTTATAGAGCTATTAAGCCATGCCTGTAGGGAAGGTTTCAAACCAAACGATCAAACAAAACCAAGGGTTTGATTTTTTTGAAGCAGAGCCATGGTATGAATGAGGAAAATTAAAATATATGAGATAAACTTCCAATGCAGCCATTAAAACCCTAGGGCCGAGCTCTTAGGATTACAAATAGAGTAAACCCTTGTTTAGGGTTTCTACAAAATATGAAACCACTTTGCAACCTGAGACAACAAAAACTTTCAGCCATCAAATAGAAGTTTTGTAACCCACAATTTGAAAAGAAGGATTCAAGGGCCAAGTCTAGGAGAATTAAAGTTCTACATCTGCAAGTAGTTCAAATTTGTGGCCAGGATACTAAAAAAGATAGAGGAAGTCACATGAAAAAATGGATAAAGCTTCATCGAAACCCTCGAAGCACTTGTACCTTGTAAAAGGAAATGCCCATAAAATATAATACGATAGTTTTGATGGCATTAGAGCATTCAAAACAGAAGGAAAATGCTATCAATGCTCTATTGTTGGGATTCTTGATTACCCAAAAGAGAAAAAAAATCATGGAGCCACAACAAGGATGGAACTCTAAGTCAAATAAATATGTGAAGAAGATTCATGGAGTTCTATAGAGAAAGCACATAAATATCATTTTTATTTTGAAAAATAAGACTCAATCTCAAGCCCTCTTATCTACAGAAGATGTGAAATAAGATATGAAAAAATACAAAAGAAATGATGAGAAAATTTCATGGAGTACAGAGACCTTACCCGAGCTTGTTGGTCATTTCTTCATAAGACTCTAGGTGCAACCTCCGAACACAAAGAAACCTTCATGGCGGCACCCTCAAGCAGTTTCTCCAAATGCTTTAGATAATGAATGAAATGAACATTTCGTTTTGTTTTAGAGTTTTCTAAATCCTAGGTGGGATGCCAATAGGACTTAGGAATTTTTGTGTCTTTCATTTTTATTTATGCATGAAAACTAATGTATCTATGCAAGGTTCATTCTTATTGAACTTGTAGGTTCACTTGCATGTGCTAGGTAATGGATGATTTATGGAGCTTGCTTTGTCTTTTAAGACATTAACCAAGTCTTACTTAGCATAGATTGAAATTGAAATGTAAAGCATTTATTTTAGTGATAACTTATAAATCACTTTAATGTTTGATATGTATTTGCAAGATGGGATACGTTGGTTCTTTATGACTGAGTCATGAGGGAATGGAGGATATGCTTCTATTTATGATTGAGAGAGAATATGGGAGGTTGAGAGAAGTTGGTGAACACATGCAAAGCATCTAGGGAGGTTATGAGGTTGTTTCAAACATTTAGAGAGCATCTAGGAGATTTTTATTGCTCTTGAGAGCCTTTTGGGGTCAGTTTTATGAGTCACCTTGGTGGACTAAGTCATGTTTGACTTTTTCTTGCATTTGGAGCCCTTTTGGAGATGATCTAGATGCTAGATCTTGGGATTTATTGTGGCATCTGACCCAAGGACTTCTAAAGCCTTGTTTTGTGGAACTACTTAGTGGTGGCTTACTTATTGATTATTGTAACTCATTTTGGAGTTACTTCTTCTTATGCAATTTTGGGAGTTAGTGATTCTTGCAATCCTTTCTCAGGCTTGCATGTTTTTGTAACCCAATATTCTAGATATGATATATAGACAACACCTTGGAGATTATTGGTAGAAAATTTTTGCCTTCTTTTTCTTGTAGTTTTGTCTATGGTTAAATGATTGATCAGGTTATTTGTGAAATTTTTGTTATTTCCTTTTAACTTTGTCTCATATTTTATACCTTTTCTGCCACAAATAGCATGTTCATGCAGGTTGCTAAATGTTTCTTAAAAATGCATATGGATTTTAGATTGTGAAGTTTCCTTCCTATTGAACCGTGAAAAATTTGATGATTTTACAAGTTTTCCATAACCCTAAGTTTCCATATGAGTCCTCATCATATGCACATAGGTCTGTCTTCATAACATTCTGCCCATTTCTTGCCATGTGGTCTCATTATTTCCATCGGGTCTTGCATAATTCACATCATGGTCTATATCGGCGTGACAATATCAGGGTCTCCCCGATCCATTTTTTTGCTTTTAAATATCTATGCTTCCTATCGGCAAGACATTTTTTGTGTCACAGCGATTGGAGTTTACTCACTAGCAGTTATCGGCAAGACTTTCACATTGTTTCAGCGACTGAGGAGGATTC
>VDFB02047230.1:541603274-541793697 GCA_007258455.2 Sequoia sempervirens
TTTTGAGCCAATGGTATGTACCCCTAACCCCGTTTGTAATTTTTTTGTTTTACGTGTCAAAATCAAGGTTTTAGGGTGAACAATGAATGCGCTGTGACACATATGCATGCGCATTAAGCTGAATTTGACTTCACGTTCGATGCATTTGATGCATTGCAATGCAAGTGTAAGGGGTTTTTAGGGTAGGCCAAGGGTGTGTAACACATTTTCCAAAAACTGTGACACATTCGCCTTTTCGAGCTGCATTCAAAAGTTAGAATGCTGCATTTGTCATGTTGTGACGCAATCACATGTTTGAGCAACACATTTGAATGAAGTGACGCATGTGTCATATATCATGATGCAAGTGCTTGGATGTGATGCAATTGAGTGACAAAATGACGCAATAGATATATCACGACGTATTTGAAGTGCGAAACGAAGCAATCGTTGTTTCACGACACAAGTGTAGTCAACGTGACACATTTGACTTTGACTTTGACTGGGGATGATTCTAATGCTTTCCAAATTTGAAATGTCTTTTGATGATACTAATAATTGTCTGGAAGGTACTGACGCATTGTGTGGCTTTGTGCAGAGACAACTTGCGCCCATATATACGTGGGAGAGCAGACCGTCGACTTTCCAATTTGCTGATAACTGACCCCGTGAAAGCGACGATGGTTAATGTGGCTAGGTCTATTTTACTCTACCGATATGCCTACTATTCAGGAAAATAGGGGACTATTGACTGCCTTATGTGAGCAGTGGCATTTAGAGACATGCTCCTTCCACCTGTCGACGGGAGAGGCGAGAGTTACTCTTGAGGATGTTTACCACATTCTATGCCTGTCGATCTGAGGAGAGCGAATCATTTATGACCCTCATCATGGCCATCAGACCTTCACAACTTATTATTAGGATGAGGGAGTAGGACTCAGCATCTAAGGTTACGAGATCCACTAGGAGTTTATGGTGGAGCATTATGCTTGGTTTGATGCCTTCTTGGCGACACTGATCGGCGGGATATTGATTCCTGACTATCGTAGACATGGGTTCCCTATTGGTTGGGGAGACATCATAGTGGGGATGAGGCAGGATAGGACAATATATGCTTGGGGGCCTTTTTTATTGGGCACACTCTACCACCAGCTTCACGAGGTTGCCTATAGGAGGGCAGAGAGCATCTCATGTGGTACCACACTTTTGATGATATGGGAATGGGAGCATATAGCAATATTTCATCCACCTATCCCAAGACCATAGCTAGCCGAGGGGATGCCCTATGCATATTACTATGTTGGTGCTCTTTAGCAGACATGGTTGAGAGAGACAGGTTGGTGGTGGCATCAAATTGATACCATGGTGTTATTCATCTAGAGACCGTATAGAGACTGCCAGTAGTGGGATGATGGGGTTGACCATCTCAGCCTTTGCAGATAGTATTGCTACCTGATAGGGAGGACAATGTAGAGCCAACTGATTATAGAGATGTATCTGCTGTAGCATGTCCTCAAATAGTTTGGAGAGCAGCAGGGTGTACCTGCAGGTACAATCGAGTATGCTTGGTCCTCCAGAGACTTAGCTTGGGGGCCAATGATTCTTGTAGCCTTTGTTGAGCAGCAGATTGATGGGCTAGGAGCCCAGCAATGGGGATGGAGAGGTGGGATTTCAAATCCTGAGACCATAGCTGATTATGAATTA
Organism: Sequoia sempervirens; assembly: GCA_007258455.2. NCBI lineage: Eukaryota > Viridiplantae > Streptophyta > Pinopsida > Cupressales > Cupressaceae > Sequoia > Sequoia sempervirens. Next base: position 541,604,958 of record VDFB02047230.1, read on the forward strand.
TGGTGGCAAGCAAATAGACCAGTGCCACTAATAGATCCAGATGGGCCAACACTTGTGGAAAAGAGGTTATTTATACCTCATGTGCTGAGAGTTAGGTGAGGGGGTAGAGATAGTGATAGAGGTAGAGGCTAGGGGAGGGATGGAGGCCAGGGTGGAGAGTGAGATGGGAGTAAGGATGGAGGTTGGGGTGGAGATGATGGAGATGACAGGGACAATGGAGGAGACGGCCGGAGACAAAGGAGAGATGACCAGAGATAGGGCAGGAGGGTGGGACCACGCATGGCCAGAGTGGCACTAGATGCTATCGTAGAGGTGGCTGACGAGGGGGAGAGAGAGGAGGAGGAGCAGTCGAGGCCAGAGCAGGAGCCCGAGATGGATGTGGAGGAGCAGCCGAGGAAGGAGCAAGAGGAGGAGAGACAAGAGGATCCTGTGGCCGAGGAGGAGGCCAGGCAGGAGGAGGATGTGGATGTGGACGTGTATGTGCCTCGAGATGAGGGAGTTAGTGTAGAGGATGTTGTAGAGGATGATGATGATGATGATGATGATGATGCCATGGATGAGGCCAAGAGACTCTTGAGATGGAGGATGGTGGAGGGAGAGGAGGAGATACCATCTTCCTTGACATTGCCTCAGGATGCCATGACAAACCAAAGGGTGATAGATCTTCAGAGGAGGCTAGATGAGAGTGTGGTAGAGGTTAGGGCACTGCAGGTAGAGCTAGAGGTGGCTCGAGTAGAGAGGGATCAGGCAATGATCCGCTAGCAGGAGTCAGCTTAGTGGCATGTAGATTTTGTAGGACTATGTTCAGGGCCCTCAAGGGATATAGCTCATGAGCTAGCTAGGGTGAGCACTCGGTATGGGCAGTACAAGACCCTCTACGAGTAGATAGTACCACCTAAGTGATGCAATCCTACACTATCATGCTCATAGACGAGGACAGGTAGTGGTCAGAGGTTAGGGAGTGGGGAGCGAAAGTAGGAGCCACACCAATGCAAGAGGGTCTACTTCATTAGGGCACACATCAGGGCACAGGTCCCACCACTCACATAGGCATGCCTCGAGTCATCATTCGGGCTGCAGTCATGGGTCTACTAGTTCAGAGTAGAGGTCAGTATAGAGACAACCACCAGTGATAGATCCTTCAGCGTCATAGAGTCAAGCCGCCGTGTCCTCATAGGTGTCTATTAGTGTGGATATGATGCCATCAGTGTCAGTTCCATCAGGTTCACAGACAGCGGCCATTACCGTTCCACCTATGATCTCAGTGCCAGTCTCAGATCCTTAGCCACCACACTCTTCGCCATGAGGGGATGATGAGAGTCTTTCCTAGGGGCATGTTTTATATATTTGCTTCTATGTTATGACACATTATGTATAGACCACTGAGCCTGCGAGCTTTATTTTTGGGATATCTCTTGACTCTATTTTGTGACATTGTATATTTTTGTGGGATGATGCTATATGATGATGCACTTTTGATGCGGGCCACATGTGTGCTATGTGATGCTATTATATTTATGCATTATGATATATGTGATGTGATTCTTTATGTATGATGTTGATTTATGATGTATCATGTATGTCCTATGATGCTTACTTATGATATGATTCCATGATGATGCAATGCTTATTTATATGTTATGTTGATTTTGTGATGATGGCGATAATGATATGCATAATGTATTTATTTGAATGGATGCCATGTTTATGATAATGTTAATGCTATGGATGATGTATGTATGGACCTAATGCAATGTTTATATAATCATGTATGCACTTATGTTTTTGTATGTCATAGGATATCATCGTGAGATGGATGAGAGAAGATGACCAGACCAAAGGAGATGCATGTTAGTTCCTAGACCAAATCCTTCAAAACTTTACCATAGGACTTTAATATTTATTGCTCTTAATCATCATTGGGTAGACTATTGTAATGGCCAAAAAACACCATGATATGACATAGATCAAGGTGTGCAAGGTTGTACCATCACATGAGACTAACAATCACAGACAAGGATGATCATGACTCATACTAAGAGTGTGATTTCCCAAGTCTTTTTGTCATAACCAACTGCAAGTAGAAAAGACAAGAGGGACAATTCATGAAATGTCCTTGCTTCTCTAAATCCTGTTTCTAGGACATCCTTGAGAAACTAGTAGCATGATTTCCAAACTACAAAATAGAGCCATTATCATGATACATCGTTGTTTTTCTAAATCCCAAAATCAAGACCTTGCTAAGAAACTAGTAATCATGTGTGTCAACAAGTCAAGACAAACGTCATGATGTCGTTGCTTCTCTAAATCATGTTGTTGGGATCTCGCTGAAAAACTAGTAACATGATAAAAATCCAAAAGACAAGTGCCAAGTGTTTGCCAAGTGTGTCTGAATGCCGAGTGTTTTAATGCCAAGATGTCAGATTTGATGATGTTAAGATGTCTGGGTGTCAAGGTTTTGACGATGCCAAGATGATGAATGGCGAAGATTGGAAAATTTAGGAATGACACATCCTGAATAATGTTGATGTCGAGAGGATTGATCCCTAAATGTCAAAAGCGATCCCTCGAAATGCTAGGTGACAGTGACGATGACGATGCCTAGGAAGGACACATCCTAAGGCATAAATGATAGAGTTTGTTCTTCAGAAGGACACATCTAAAGAATACTGATGTTGAGAGGAGTGATCCTTAGATGTCAAGAGGATCCCTCAAAATGTTGAATGACAGTGACGATGCCTAGGAAGGACACATCCTAAGGCATGAATGATAGGGGATATTCTTCAAGACACATCTGAAAGATAACCAAGAGTTGACAGTTTGACTGGTTATAATAATGTAACTTCTTTTGACCAAGTTTGACTAAAGTTTGGCTGAGTTTGACTTGTGTTGACTATATGTCGATATCATCATGATGATATGATTGTTGTGCTGATGAGATTGTCATGCTAAATAAATGATTGTTTCACTTTGTTTTAGGAGTTTTCCCATCTGGAAAATGATTTGTCTTGACTTGAAGACCTTTGACGTGTGTGCCAGTGTAGTGCCATGAACCCTAATGGACTAACCTAGTGTGGCCTTAGGGGCTCATCGACAGATGGCCTTTCCTACATCATGCACTCAAAGACCTCGTAGCTCGACACGACCAATGACTTTGTCTTGATGACCAAAGACTGTGCCATGATTTTATTTTGAAAAACCTAAAAGGACTGACCTAATGTCTCAGGGACTCAAATATGAGTCTTGCCTACGTAGAAAATGTGCAGAGACAACATAGTTAGGACGAATGACAAAGACTTGACTAATATGACAAACATGATGAAATGTGACTTTGTTTTGCATATTTCGAGACTGCTTGGTATTTTTTTGTGGTTTTTTCAGGGCGTTTTTCAAATTTTAGGTCTTTCTTTAGGACATTTTGTGATGTTTTTGGTCTTTTTTAGGACTTTTTGGAACTTCCTAAACCGTGTGTGATACCCACTATAGTCACATGATAAAAATTTGCCCCTAGTCAGGTCCAAGACTTAGCCAATTTTAAAGGACACAAAGAAAGGATATGCATGCAGTACCAAATGGATAGTATAGAGGACTTGATGTCAACCGTTTATCAACCATGAGAGGAAGGGTATGATGTCATGGTGAGTGTCGTGATAGTGATGGGAAATGTGTTCCATCCTAGGCCTAGGTAGATAAAGTAACAATAGATGGCCGAACAATGATTGACTATGTATGGTGTGTGTTTGCTAGGTTTTCACCATGGTACTTATCCAAAGTGCCTGTTTGCCAGGTTTTCACTGTTGGACGAATTATTTTTCTTTACTATTTTTGTCATTTTTCTTATTTTTTTGGTACCTCCAAGATGCCTGTTTGCTAGGTTTTCATTAGGGCAACAATTTTTTACCATTTTTCAATTTTTTTATATTTTAAGGTTTCCAGCTCAATCTTCTAATGCTATGCATAGAAATTTCGAAGATGTAGACTATTGATAGGCTTTGTCAGTTGTTCTCCATCTGGGGTAGCTAGTTGATATGCTCTAGAACTAAAAGATGAAATGATGACGTAAGGATCCAACCAGTTTGGTTCAAACTTTCCTAGCTTTTCTCTGTCAGCCTGGTTCTTAGGATTCTGCATGAGAACTAAGTCGCCAATGTCAAACTTCCTGACCATGACTTTCTTATTGTAACTACAACAAAGACGATTCTGGTACGCTTGTAGATGGTTTAGGGAATTTTTCCTTCTTTCCTCTAGCATCTCCATCTTGTGTAGGCATGACTGTCTATACTCCTAATCATCGGTCACACCCTTCAGGGAGACTCGTATAGAAGTAATTTTGACCTCAATGGGAAAGATGACCTCAGCTCCAAAGACCAGGGTGAAAGGAGTGGCTCTTATAGGTGTACAAATGCTAGTGCGGTAAGCCCACAAAGCAAGGTTGAGTTGTATATGCTAGTCATGACCAGCGTCATTGATAGTCTTTTTGAAGATTTTAACAATGGTTTTATTTGATGCCTCAACTTGACCATTTCCTTGTGGGTAATATGGAGATGAAAAATGATGTTGGATGTGAAATCATTTGCATAACTCATGAACGTCTTGGTTTTTAAACAAACTTCTGTTGTCAGTGATGATGGATTGTGGAAGGCCATACCGGAAAATGATGTAGTTAAGAATGAATTTGGATATTTGTTTGTTGGTTATGTACGTCAGGGGGATGGATTTGATCCACTTTGTAAAATAATCAGTGGTAGTGATAATGAATATATGGCCATTGGATGAGGTAGGATGGATCCTACCCATGAGGTCGAGTCCCCATTGAGCGAAGGGCCAAGAAGAAGTGATAGGCCAAAGTTCTTGTGCTGGAATGTGAATCATATCACTGTGAATTTGGCATTGGCGACAAGTCCTGACATATTCTAGTGCATCTTTTTCAATGGTTGGCTAGTAGTACCCAAGTCTTGTTATCTTCTTGGCCAGAGTAGGACCACTCGAATGAGACCCACATATACCCTCATGTACTTCGCGTAAGGTTGTACATGCTTCATTGGTGTCAAGACATCTAAGGAGGGTGTCGTCAAAGCTATGACAGTAAAGGGTGTCACTGATGATGGCATATCTTGTGGCTTTTCAGATAAAGGACTTCCTCTAGTTATTGGATAGGTTAGGTGGAAGTGTTTAAGACTTAAGGTAGTCATAAATATCTTGGTACCAAGGAGAGTCCGGACCAACAAGTTTGCAGACCATCTCTGACTCTGGAATGTCATAGGTAGGAACCAACAATTGTTCTATTAGGAATTCCAACTGAGGCATATTGCTTGGAATTTCGAGGAGAAAGCCTATTGTAGCCATTGCATCTACTGCCTTGTTTTGTGTTCTTGGAAGCTGTTCAAAATTTACCATATGAAAGTACATTTGGAAACTGTCAACCATTAGTTTGTAGGGCATTAGCTTCTCATCTTTTGTGTCGTAGTCATCATTAACTTGGTTGATGACTAACTGAGATTCCCCATAGGCATGTAATGCTCTGATTTTCCATTTTATTGCCATTCTAAGTATCATAACCAATGCCTCATATTCTGCCACATTATTTGTGCATGGGAAAGCTATGCGGAAAGACTTAGGAATGGAGTCTCCTTTAGGGGTGATGAACAAGATTCTTTCCCCCTAGCCGTGATTTGTGTGTGATCCGTCAAAGTAGAGTCTCCAAGGTGACTTGGGTTTCATATGGAATATTGACTCATCTGGAAAATTTGCCACTAACGGGTGATCACTTTGTAAAGGTGCGTCCGCCAGCTGGTCTGCTATGACTTGTCCTTTTATTGAATGTTTTTCTACATATTGAATATCATATTCACTCATAATCATGACCCATTTTTCCAAACGTCTTGTTAATGCTGCCCGAGTTAACAAATATTTGAGGGGATCGATATTTACTACTATTTGTGTCTGATGACTTAACATATAATGTCTTAGTTTCTATGCTGTAAAGACTATGCCTAGACAAGCCCATTCAATTGGTGTGTAATTTAGTTCATACCTGACCAGTGTCTGACTGATGTAATATATAGCTCTTTCTTTTTCTTCTTGGTTGTTTTGTGCTAGCAATGCCCCTAGTGCTGAATTAGTGGCAGAGATGTATAATATCAAAGGCCTTCTGTGAATGGGTGGCATGAGGACTGGTGGTGATAGTAGGTAGTATTTTATGTGTTGAAAAGCTTCTTGGCATTTATCTGTCCACACAAAGGGGATTCCTTTGTGCAAAAGATATTGGAATGGGTGACACTTGTCAGCCAATTGTGCTATGAAGTGCCAGATAGATTGTACCTTGCCCTATAGAGTCCTGAGTTCACTTATACCTCTAGGAGGAGGAATGTCTATGATGGCTTTTACTTTTGCTAGATCAACCTCAATGCCTCTTAAAGAAACTATGTATCCCAAGATTTTACTCGATGTTACACTGAAGACACATTTCTTAGGATTTAGCCAAACTTTGTATTCTTCTAGTCTCTTGAAAATTGTGTCTAACGCCTTCATATGATCCTTTCTTCTTACTAATTTGGCCAAAATGTTGTCTACGTAATCTTCCATTATTTTATGCAACATGTCATGAAAGATTGTGGTCATAGCCCTCTAATATGTGGCACCTGCATTTTTAAGACCATATGACATGACGTTCCAATAGTATGTACCCCAAGGGCAAGTGAATGCTATTTTATGCTGGTCTTCGAGGGAAATACGAATCTAATTATAGCCAGAGAAATCATCCATGAGGGACAACATCTCATATCCTATTGTGAGGTCAACTATGATATCAATATTCGATAAAGGAAAGTCATCTTTTGGGCATGCCCTATTTAGGTCTCTAAAATCTGTGCAGACACAGATCATCCCATTTGGCTTTGTTACTGGCACCAGGGTAGATATCCATTCAGCGTAGTCAATAGAATATATGAACCCAACGTCTAGAAGTTTTTTCAACTCAACCTTAACCAATAGAGTGACTTAAGGATGTATTTTGCGTAACTTCTTTTTAACTAGTTTGGCATTAGGTAATAGTGGCAGATGGTGCAGAACCATTTCTGGGTCTAAATCTGGCATGTCAGCATAGGACCATACAAAGTTGACTTTACATTCTACAAAGAATTTGTGAAATTCAAGTCTCTCTTCTTTAGTCAAGGATGGAGCAAAGAGGACCATTTTGGGATCTTCAGCTATTGATATGATGTCTTCTATGGTGTCTTCTATAAGCATAGTTGATTTCTCTTAAGCTATGGGAAGAAAGTCTAGTCCTCCATCTTTGGGTGGCTCAGAGAGGTTTTCACCTATAGATACGTCCTTTGTTTTTACTTTTTTGTCTTTAGAAGGTGCCTTTCTATTTTCACCTAAAGAAGTTTCATTTTTTTTTCAATTTTGTGACTAGAGGATGGAGCAATCTTACTGAAGTAGGCCGCATAATCTAGTTCAATGTGAATCCTACCTTGTGATCACCACTAGGTATTCCCTCACATAATCCCATAAATTCTGCAATAGCCTCATTATTCTGAAAGGTGTCTAGGACTGGCGGGCCTTGTTGGTCCCAAGCGACTAGTTGAGGATAAACTAGGGAAATGCCATCGTTAGTGTTGGTGAACTGAGGGGAGGATGCAAAAAGCATGCAAATGGATTCAGAGATATTGTAGATGAAATTATCATCATCCAATTCCACATCATAATCTATCCAATATTCCCCGTCGCTTGTCTCATATTCGTTGTCAAAATAAGGGGTGAAGGACTCAGAGTCGTGATTGTCAGTATCATTTGGTAATTTAGATGGGTTGGACTGATGGGATTTAGATGGTGGGTCTTGTATGTCATGGGGAATGGTAATGGGACTTTGACTATTTGGTGCTCGATTGATTTTAAATGTTTTCCAAAATCTTTGTTCATAGGTGAGCTCCCCCGTTTCGAAAAACAAATCATCAAGGCAATAGTCACTTAAGGATCTTTGAGATCCAAATTCCCAATCTTGGAAGTCAGTTTCGGTGAAGGTTTCCTTAGTGGTCTTGACACTTTTTGAAGCATGCACGTACTCACTCGAAAGTACATTGGTATGTCGATTGTCATTGTCAGGCGATCCAAACCCTAATCCAAGATACTTTGGTATTTTGAAAGGTTCTATGGGTTCTCTTCGCCCAGTTTTATTTCTGCCTAGGCCACTAGTGCCATCGTAGCCCTTAGCTTTCATTATGTCATATCCCTTGCCATATTTCTTAACTGGTAATGGGGGTAGGTCTACCATTTACTTATAGAGCCATCCTATAATATCGGCAAGGTCCTCGTTACTCATGTCTTCCCATTTGATGAAAACCATTTTTGGTGGAACTTTGAAAATTTCTTTGGGTTCCATTCTAAAACATGGGCAACCATAGACCTTCGAAGACTTGGGTATTGTTGTGATGCAATATGTTGTATGCAGTTTGAATTCTCCATAGCCTAGGTCCTAGATCTTGACATTTGGTTCATCCTTAGGAAGTGTGGAAGATGGTGGTGTGGTGGAAGATGTCAACGGAGTGGATGTGGAAGATGATGCAAGTGTGGATGGGTCAATGTATTTAGAAGAAGAGGGGCCAGAACCTTCTCGGTTGATAGGCACTTGGTTTGCAGAAATACCCCTCAGGTTGGTACAATATTGAAAAGGGTTGGGGTCTCCATATATAGTGATTTTTGTGCCATCAAATGGAAATTTTAAGAATTGGTGATATGTGGACGGAACGGATTTTAAGACATGAATCCATGGGTGGCCGAGCAAGATGTTGTATGGTAATTCTAGATCCAGGACCTGGCAGGTTGTATCCACAATGGCTGGTCCCACTCTAATAGGAAGAGAAATAACACCTCGTGAAGAGTGTTCTTCGTCATCATATTCTTTTATATAACTATACTCTTTGTAGGGTCCACACATGCATTGGAAAATACTAGAGCCTTAACCAATTTCAAGGAGCATATGTTCAATCCTGCTTCTCCATCTACTAAAACTCTTCTGACCTTGTGCTTATGGATGAAAGTTTCAATGTGTAATGCATTGTTATGGTTAGTCTTAGGTGATGAGTAGTCTTGATCAAAAAAGGTGACGTGGTGAGGCGTAGTGAGGTATCCCACCATGGTTTGAAACTAATTGACATCAATATCCTTAGGGACTAATGAATCTTGTAAGGTTTTATCTAGTATAGCCTTATGCATGGGAGAAATGCGAAGTAGCTCAAGTATATAAATTTGTGTGGGAGTTTTTCCAAGTTGGTCGATAAAGTTAAACTGACTCTTGGGTTGCCATTGCTTTGTGGTTGTGGTGGGTTGTGATTTTTTAGGAGATGGACCAAGTATGGTAAGCTTAGGTTTCCTAACGGGAGGCAGGCCAGCTATGGTGATCTTGCCACTTTGAGTAGTAACATTGCATTGGGGTGCTCTCCTGACTGTGAAGGTATTGACACATTCATTATTAGTTTGGATATTGTTTATAGTGGTTCCACCAAAATAGTCATACTTGGCTCTAGCGAAGTTGGATTGATTATTGTTTATCTTTGAACTTGATGCAGAAGCATTATTAGAACCATGGTCTTGCAGTGGGTTCTTATGAATGGTATGATCTAAATTAGAAGCAAATTGTGGTCCACCTACCTCAATGATACAATTCTCGATAAGGTCTTGTACTAGATTTTTTAGTTGTCAACAGGTAGAAGTTTTATGTCCTTTTTCCTGATGATAATCGCAAAATGCATTATTGTCCCACCATGCTAGTTTGAATTGTCCTAGGTCATATGGTTTTGGTTCTTGAAGTGTAATGACACCATTCCGAAGGAATTTCTTGAGGACTTCCTCAATGGGCTCACCCAAGGGAGTGTATGTGCGACCCCTGGGGAATTGTCTCATTTGACGGTATTGTCCTTGATTATTTTGGCTACTTTGGTTGTTTGGGGGGACATTGGTAGGGGGTGTCAATATCGTCATTGATTTTTTTTGTGGTTGAACCCCTTTTAGAGCTAGTACATGACCCATAGTGTTTGTAACCTTAGCATCCACAACACCATCATTGGTAACATGTTTATTTTTGACCCAGTACTTGTTTTTGTCAGTGGGAGGATTTACGTTTCTATTTTTAGGACTATATCTTAGCTCTCCCTTTGCGATAAGGGCTTTCTCAATCTGAACACCTTTTTTGACTAGGTCTGTGAAGGTTGTGCAACAATGCACTTGCAATGCATATTTTAAGGGTCCTAGAAGTGTTTGAACGAACATGTCCACCTTTTCTTTTTAGGTATGTCGATGTGACATCGACTAGCTAGACTTCTCCATTTTTGAAAGAATGGGATGAATATTTCACCAACATCCTCTTGTGTGAGATTGCGCAAGCTAGTAATAGAGGTGTCCATGTCAATTTTGTACGTGTAATTTTTATGAATTTTTGTTTAAGCTCATCCCATGTTTGGATATCCTTTTGAGTGGAGAACCATTCAAGGGTAGGACTTGTAAGAATTTTAGAAAAAAGTCTCATCAAGTATGTTTGTTCATAGGTGACATCCATACAGTTGGTTGCAAATTCGCAAACATGTTCGATGGGGTTTGTCTTTCCTCTATATTTGGTAAAATTAGGTGACACATATCCCAGAGGAAATGGTGGCATGTATAAGTTCATGTCAAAGGGACATACAGATAGATCATATGACACTTCTGATTTCTTGCCAGATATTTGTATGCTTTATATGGTCTTCTCTAGACCCATCAGTTTTGCTTGTAAGGCATCTATTACAGGGTCATTTTTGGTCCCATACATTAGATTGATTGGTACGCCATAGGTCCCCATTTGTTGTGAGTGGATGTTGGCATGTTGTGGAGGTATATGTTGTTGTGGCATGTATGATGTGTTTAGATTTGCATGTTGTTGGTATTGAAAGTTTGGATTGGGGGTATGTTGGTGAGTATGAATATGGGATGAGTATGTTGGGATGTGTCCGCCAGCCAGTTGGGTCAATATTTGGAGAATATGGTGACCATGAACATTTTTATTTGTGAATGATGCCATAGGTTGTGTGTGTTGACTACCTTGTCCAAATTGTTGGGTTTGGACAAGGGGAATGGTCGTATTTTTTCCTTGGGATTTGATGGTATTGGAGTGTGTTGATGTGTTAACATTTTGTTGTTGTCCTTGAATAAAGATACATCATTTACCTCTACCCAAAGGATTTTTTGAGACACCAATGAGAGGATATGATGAAGGTGTACTCATGGTACTAGATGTAGTTTTCAATGGAGGATTTGTATGACTTGATAATGACCCCATGGCATTTACCATAGTGGTAAAGAGAGGATTGGAATAACTTTCCCACACTTCCGAGGAGCCAAAGGTGGTTCCAGCCGATTATGACAGTGTTGTGGATATTGTGGGCACTGTGACAGATTGTGATCCTCCAATGGATGTAGCGTTTATTGAATTGGAGGTGTTTGGAATGTTGGAGGTAGCATTCATAGTCATTGTAGCATCAAAAAAGGTATTGCTCATAGTGTTTGGAGGTTGACCACTATTTGACATGTTATGCACGTTGTTGACATTAGGGTCAGGAAATGTTGATCTCAACATGTTAATGTTGAATCCATGGGGTAACTTAGCTCCTTGACTTAAGAGCATGGCCAAATATATGTCTCTATCATATAGTACCATTTGTTCCACGAATTGAGAGGCCTCTAGATCTTGTGTTGCTACCTCTAGGTTTTCCTCAAGTATTTGTATGTATTCATCCTTACATAAGAATGGTTCAAAGGGAATGTTTGATGGAGATGGTATGGTCGTGAGAGGATGATTATTCGTGTTTCCAAATGGGTCATCAAATTTCCAATTTGGGTCATACGTGGGATTGTTAACATTGGAAGTGGAGTTTTGTCCAAAATTTTCCATTTGTCATTTATGTCTTTGGAGTCTAGTTTCCACCATAAAGTGAGATTGCTCAAATGAAAATGACAACTAAATGCAAGGATGACAATGCAAGACTATGTTTTCTAAAGAAAATGCCAACTAGGATGACTAGGTGATGATGACGTTTGTCTAAGGAAATGATTGATGTAAGATGAAGAGGTTGTCAAAGCCAAAATGTCAAATGAGGACTAAGATGGTAATGTTGACTAAGGACTTAATATGATAAATGTAAGGTCTAGGTTCAAAATGATGACTAGGATGAATAATATTTTTGGATTTTTGGGAATAAAATATGCAAGGTATAAACTAAAGTGCAATTTGGAGAAGAGGATACCTAAACACTTCTAAGCTCAATCTTTGTTTTCAATTTTGGTTACTAAAGGACTTGTTGAAAATGACAAAATGACAAGGTCAAAATGATTAGCGAGTTTTCCTAACTAGACTATTGAGTTGGAAAATCTCACAAAAGGGACAATGACTGAAAAGGGGAATGATGATTAAGTCCAAGATAACCTAGTTTCAAAAGCAATGACGTTGCAAATTGTGTTGAGATTATCCTAATCCAAAGTATGCAATGATTAAAACCTAGGGTCAAGCTAATGCCTAATGTATGCAACTAAAATTTGAAGGATGAAGCCTATGGTCAAGAATGCAAACTAATGGTTGAAAATTTTGAGAAATTTCAAAGTTGGTTTCTGACAAAATCCCTTTGGAAATAGTGTTTGAAAAAAGATTGACAGAGTTTAGACTTAGTTTGGACTTTGTATGAAAATTTTGCTTCAGTCAGGCAAATGTGTCGTTTGAGACCTCAAATGTGTCACAGTATTTCAAATGTGTTTCAGTTTAAGCGAATGCTAAGTCTTAAGGGTGTACAACAGATAAAATGGGTTTGGTTTTCTAATCACCAAGTTTTCACAAGGTGATAGCATAATCACCTACCATTTGCAAACACAATCAGAAAAAGTAGAAAAACATGTTCATTTTATGTGCACCAAAAATAAAATGTGTACTAATCTAAAAAATGCAAGCACAATGTTTGGTATTGAGTCTTCGACACTCAAACCTACAAAACCGCAAGTTACAAGTTTTATCCACCAATCTTGGACCCACGACATGTAACTGCCACACGCTGCAAACTAAGATTAGTAACACAAAAACCCATGCTAGGCAGAATGTAGAAGAAAACTAGAATGCAAAACAAAAAAAAAGAACAAAAAATAGAAAAAACCGAATGAAAAAAGAAGAAAATGTTGGTAGGAAAATGCGTCACATCATAGTGAATGCGTCGCTATGTGCAACAAATGCGTCACAGTACCACGTTCTGTTCTGACAGGCATATGCGCTGATTCACTGTTCAAATGTGGCTCGATGTTATAGATGCAGATTTCTCGACCTCGTTTGCGGCATAGCAGAATGATTGCATCATTTCAAATGATGAATGTGTCATGACGCATCATATGCGGCTCAATAAAGTTCAAATGTGTCACTCTGTACTTGTACTTGTAAAAAAGACAGAAAATAGAAAACCATACGGAAACAGAAAATAAAAGCGTCAGGTTCACCAATGTATCTAAGGGTTAATTTTAGGTATGTTAGATTGTTAGCAAATCAATAAAGCATATAAACCCAAAGAACTACGAAGTACATTGAAAACTAAAAGAAGAAACGTTTATACCAGATAATCGCTAAACCTTCCATGATTCCTCTTCATAGCACCTTCTAACTTGCTGATTATTGCCCTCAGATCGAATGTACGAGCAATGACTATGACGAAGTCCTAAACAAGATTTGAAGGATTTTAAACATATTAAAAAAATAACTAAAATTCCTATGCCAAGAAATTTCTAACACTTGATGAAGTAACATGCGGCAATATCTAAGAATGAGCATAAATATGACTAGTCAAAAATGTGAGCAAAATTGGCATTTTATAGAAAATGCAATTTTGGATGGACGGACGAGATTGACTTTTGAAAAAAGCCTAAAATAAGAGGATGAGATCTAATGTGACAATCCCTAATCAGGGTTAGGGAAAAATCATTAAGTGAGTGGTCAAGATGTTGTCTGAGAAAATTGAATCGACGGTGGAGAATAGATGAGATAATTAATTAGAAAAATAAAGATTTTCAAAAATCAAGAAGATAAAGACTGCCTGATTTGTGAGATTTGAAAAATCAAGAAGATAAGAGTTGAATTGAAGATCAGATTTGGAAAATCAATAATTTGCTCAATTACTTGATTTTTGGAAGATTATTTCCATTTTGAATTGAATTAATTCAAAATATGGATTTTTTGAGATAATAAATAATTGATTTTCAGATTATTTACTAAAATGAACTGTCAGTTAAGAATGTGATATCATTTTAAATAATTAACTTATTTAAAATGAGGAAAATGTTAATTTTGACAATTAAATAATTAAAGATAATTATTTAATTTAGAAGATATGATTAATGATTAAATAAATTAATAAACTCATTTAATCATGAGAATTAGTGACATATTAAATAAATAAATAAAATTCATTTATTTAATAATCAGAAAGAAATAAATGAAGAAATGTAATTAAATAAATTAAGAAATTTATTTAATTAGGGGAAGACTTAGACAATTAATGACGTATTTAATAAATAAATTAAATTTATTTATTTAATAATCATGAAGAATACAATAGACATGAATTAATTAAACAATTGTAAATTATTTAATTAATAGTCGGATGTGGACAAAGGACATAATTATGCTAGGATGAAAGTGGTAAAAATAGAGCTTGCAGGCCTAGGTCATTTTTATGTGTCTACAGATCCCATGTTTCTCCAGAAAGCTTAGTTTCATAACTTTGTAGAGGGTGCATTTCTAGAAGATAACAATTTTGGCACTCCTGGTGGGACTGTCAAACAGACAGTTTGGAAATTGCATGTGTATTACTGGTTTTGATATGAAGCCAATAAGTTTTAGGCCTTTCAGAGGTTAACATCAACATATCATTTTAAAGACATCACAGTATTGAGGAATTTGTGTTTTTCTCAGTATTATCAGCCTTTGGAGGTAGTTTGAAAAACACCATGGTGAGTCCAGTCATATCTTTTGGTTTCAGCAGCCCAGGTATCTACAATTAAATAAGATTTGTTGTTTAGGCTTGCTATGTTTCATGTCTTATCTCTACAATGACTAGTTGTCAATAATTCAGTGGTTTTCCACCTCCATTCTATGAGTCATGAAAATGTATCCTCTCATCAGCTATATTTTATAGAACAACCTGCTATTTTTATGTCGAATGACCCTGTAATAGCAAATTACCAGCATTTTCATTACATTTTCTGCCCTCCCACTCCTGCTCAAACTTTGTATCAGAGAATACACGATCGAGATCAATCTCAAGAGGAGGTTTTTAATGCTAATCAACATGATTATTCACATAACCAACCTCAAGAACACCCTTATCAGAGTGTATTGATTTTGGTCAACCAATTTGACCATATGTTATGGGATTTGAGCCAAAGTTTTGATTGTATGAAGATTGATGATATTAGTAAAGTGTTCTTTCACATCAATAGAATGCTGGTAGGTATCAAGAAATAGAAGAAAACCATTATAAAATAGCAAGAAATGGCTGAACAAGTCTACTTTTATGATCATGAGAGTGGCAAAAAGAATCCAGTTCGAAAAGGGCCTTGAATGGGAAATAGCCGCTAAAGAAGGACAAATGAAGTTGTTATCTACTTGGGTACAAAATACTCAAGCTTACTCAAATTATCAAAATCAATTAATGGAGGAGTTTCAAAGGAAGCAGCTTGAAGGGAGTTTCAAAAAATAGAGAGTTGTTGAAGAAAAGTAGCCTATAGACCCTCACAACTCATTTAGCATAGAGGAGACTAAAATTACAAATCTGTTACAAATGGCTTTGGAAGAATATTGATTAACACCAAGAAAAGCTCTCCAAGATGGTGAAACTCTTTTAGAACAACAATAAGAAGACATAGATGGATTACTAGTAGTTGATAATCAACAAGACAATGAGGCCTTAACTCAAGAAGGAAAGCCTAAAACTAAACCTGATATTATCCTCCAAGGTGAGAACTTTGATTTCGAGCATGTTGTGGTTGAAAAGGATAATCTTGAGTTTTATGAAGATTTGTACACATATATCATTGAAGATTTTTGTTCTACATTGGATGATAAAGAGGCAAACTAGCTAGAAGAAATTGATAATCATGATAATCTAGAACAACAGGTTCACAAGCTTGAGGAGGTGCTGAAACAACAAAAGAAACCTCATGAACCTGATTTACAAGATCATAATTGGTTGGAAGAGCTTTCATTCAGTTATACAGAGGAGCTCGAGATTACATCACCAGTTGAACTTTTCCCTTCCTTTGTTGAAGAGGAGTGTGATTCTCTAAGTGATAATGAGAATTATAAGAAAATGCCTTTCTAGTGTATAAAGGAGCCAGAAGCTGATGTTTTAATTAAAAGTGTGTTGGAGGAAGCCATTTCATTATTCTCCATTGAAGGAATGAATGCTCATTTGGGAAAGTATGAGCATACTGATGAGGTTACCATTTTTCCACCAAGTCAACTACAGGGGTTAGACCTTTCCAGCCAACAAGGTGATTGTTACCTAATTTTCACCCATGGGCTCAATCAAGAAGGAAATCATGTGACGGAGGTTCGAGAAGGCCAAATGGAGCATTTACACAAGGAAAAAAGTCATGAATCTGATCTTGGGTCACAGGGGATTCAGTTGGGAAGCCTGCCTTATTCAAGTTCGGCATGAAAATCCTCTAAGGAGAGAGTCGCCAAGACCTCTCAGATGTCTCATCAAAGAAAATAAGAGGGTCATTGAAGGGTCATATTCAGCATAGCATCTTGTCGACAAGAGCATGTCTCACCAAGGGGAAAGGTTGTGCTCTTGGCAAAGCAGGTTCTCATCGCTATGTGGTCTCGGTGATCAGGATGTGTCTCACCGATAGTTGAGGTGTTCACCAAAATAGGATGATTTCACCAAGGGTCTGGCCGATAAAGACAGTCACGCCAAAGGTTTTGTTTTTGGTGTAACCTGGTGACTTCGGAGTAAGTCCTACCGACCAGGTGAAGTCTCCCCGATAGTGAAGATCTCGCCAGGAGGAAATGATATCGGCGTAACTTGTTTCCTTCAGCATGAGTCTCACCGATGGCTTAAAGTCTGGCTGAAAGATGTGAGTTTGGGGAGACTGGAGTGTGTTCAACTAAGGGTCTGGCCAATAGGCCAAAGTTTTAGCGACAAGACAGGAGCGTGGCGAATGGTCATGTTTTCAGGGAGATGTCTCCCTGACCGATGGGAGTCACACTGAAGGAGATCTTGAGCTTGGTGGAATGAAATGTCAAAGGGTGACATCGATAATGTCTCGCTGATAGAAGATAAAGGGTCTCGGGGTAGCCTCTTGCTTTCGGTAAGATCTCTCGCCGATGCTCAAGTGTCTTGCCGATAGAATGAAAGGAGCTCGCCGAAGGATTTGGCCTTTGGCATAAGGTCTCAGTGACTCGTGGATGTCCTATCGACTGGGGGGATGTCTTCGATGTAACATTTTGAGGTCATGGTGAGGTCTTGCTGACCCAAAAAGGTCTCATCGAAAGCAAGCTAAGATCACCAAGAGTTGAAGACTTTGCCCTGAGGTCTCACCGAGATGGCAATGTCTCCTCGACCGAAGAAAGTATCTCATTGCCAAAAGATAAAGAGCCTGGCGAGAGGTCTGGCCGATAGGCCAATGTCTCGCCGACAACAAAGGGTCTTTCCAAGAGTCTTCCTGAAATGAAGAGTTTGCCAAAGGAAAAGGAATTCTATAAAATGTCTCAGCGAATGAAGGTGGTCCCAGCGATGGAAAGCGATATCGACATGACTGATGAAGCGGCTATGACCTCTTGCCAATGAATGAAGTCTTGCTAAAGTGAAACAAAATGAGCCCTCACCAAAGCAAGGTGCCTTTGGCACAACCTCTTGCTGAGATAGAAAAGGTCTCCCCGACTCGGAGATGTCTTGCCGACTAGTGAACAACTTGGCGAAGGAAGGGACCTCGGTGTGAGGTCTGGGCAAAGAAAGGAAGTCTCAGCAATAAGAAATGTGGAGCTCGGGGTGACTAAAATGAGCTCACTAAAAGGTCTCCCCAACTCGGTGATGTCTTGCCGACTAGTGAACAACTCAGCGAAGGAAGGGACCTCGGTGTGAGGTTTGGGCAAAGAAAGGAAGTCTCAGCAACAAGAAATGCGGAGCTCGGGGTGACTAAAATGAGCTTGCTAAAAGGTCTCCCCGAATCGGTGAAGTCCTTCCGACTAGTGAACAACTCGGCAAAGGAAGGGACCTTGGTGTGAGGTCTGGGCGAAGAAAGGAAGTCTCAGTAACAAGAAATGCGGAGCTCGGGGTGACTAAAATGAGCTCGCTGAAAGGTCTCATTGACTTGGTAGGGTCTTGCCGACATTGATGTGCTCTCTCAGACATGAGAAAGGTTCGCTATGAGGTCTTCCCAAACACATGGTCTCTTGCCGACAGTGATGGAATCACCAAATAAGGCAGTATTGATGTGAATTAGTGGTGCTCGATGTAACTTCAGACCAATGCCAATGTTCTGGCGATATCAACATGACTTCTAAAGCTAACTAGGATCTCTCGCTGACTGTCACACATTGTGCTGATAGCTTCAAGGGGGATAATTACATCGGTGAGACACTTCCAGTGTCTCACCGAGATGCGATTCTGACTGAAGGAGCTCTTGACCATAGTGGAACCCATGTGGAATGTGCCCAGCCAATCATAGAAGGCCAAAAGCGAGCCATGGTAGTCTGACCAGGAGGAAGAAGATCAACTGAATGAAAAGCAATGTGTATCTGTTATGAACTCGAGGACATTCAATGCAACACTTCAGCAAAGGATTCAAAGATGGACACAAGGCTCAAAAATGAATGCGGTAGCTATGAAAGATCTGAGGGTTTCTCCGGGGCATTTCTTCACCAACATAGGCGATAGGACACGCAGGGTGCAACATTAAATTCGTCAAAAGATCTAGGGAGAGATCTATCCCGAGGCCTGATATTTTGTAAGCCCTAAGGGGCCAACACATTTTGATATATAAGGCATTTTTTTCCTTTTTGAAAATAGTTCAGATTATACACTTTGAAGAGTTAGTGATTTTATCAATCCTTTCTCAACTAATGTATGTTTTGTAACTCAACTGGATTTTGGAATATAAAGAACGAAGTTACCTTGGACTTTGTTGATGCTTCAGCTTTTTGTCACTATTCTTGCAAAGTGTTGTGCATTTCAGGTTAATGATCAAGTTATCTTGTGAATTCTTTCATTCCTTTATGACTTTATCTGGTGTTTTATGCCTTCCTTTGTAAAAAGCACCATTGTATGAATCACAAAGCTATGTTTACATAATCACACATAAATTCTATTCTGTGAAAGTATTTTCCTTTATTGAAAAAGTGTGTGTATCAAACCTCTTTGTGACATATTAATGCGTAGCTCACAAAATTTGACATGTATCTTTCTACTCATTGAAAAATTTCAAGTGCATTCTAAGTATTTCATTGACCTCATTAGACTCGGTGTATCACCATACTTTAGTTTCATTTATGTACTCCTTCTCCCTTTTCCCTTTATAAGATCATTAGTTTAGGTGATACCCAAAGAAATTTGGCCTTCTTCGGAGGTTCATTTCAAATACAGGTGACCCACAGCCTTGAAATGATCCAATGTTTCACTAGAAAGCTCAGTTTGTAAACTTTGCATAGGGTACATTTCTAGGTGACAATAGTTTCAAAATGTCAATCCATGAGCAAGAGACCAACAATGAAAGCTCAAGAGTTACCCTTACCAGAGGCTGTCTAGTTAGATACCTAACTGAAATGGAGTCCAATACAACACCAATGATCAATCATGCACTCACACATGAAGATACAACATAAAATGTTATCAAGGATGCACTAACAACCAAACAAGAGTATGTTCAACTCCAATTCACTTATTCTCCTTTGATTGACAATATGCATGGTCTATTTAGTGAGGTAAGTGAACTTATTCACCTCTTTCAAGAGGTAGTGCATCATTTTGTTAAACATTTTTCTATGTTTCACTTTTACTTAGCTATCCTTAAGCATGCCAGTCATTATATTTCGAGAATAAAGGGTAGCTATTTCAATCATCCTGTAAATGGTTTTGTTTGACCAATTTCTTACTAGTTAGTGTAGGGTAGGTTTAGTTGCAATATTTCAATTCCCTAAATGTTGTTCCAGCATAGTTATATAGTTTCCATTCTGCAGTTTTCTTGTTTTCAATAAGTTTCCAAGTAACCTGATTTGTTCTAATGAGTTACAAGAGAGTTACAACCATGTACAATACTACTCTAGGTCTGTTTCTGAGTTTTCCTAATGACTCTATGCCCAATGGAAGAGTCTAGGCCACTGGTTTTTGATGTTTAGCAAGCAAACATCCAAAAGATGTTGCCAAAAATGTTACTAGATTTTCACCTACAGACTCAATCAGGAAGAGCCATCTATGTTTCAAAATGAATGGTACATTTTTATTAAACCTTCTATGTTATATTTAGTTATAAAAATGAAACAAATTTACAAGATTACAAGAATAAAAAATTATTACATTGATACAAGTGAATGAAACATAAAATATTTTACAATCTTTTTGAAAATGTAATCTTTATTGAATGTAATTAGATACATGTGTCTAACACAACAAGCCACGAGACTGACTTACTCATTTTATACAAATAAGAACTAAAATATACATGAATGAGTAAATGCTGAAAAGAAAATGAACATGTAAATAAGGTAACCAGTCATTGCTTGAATGACTGGTTCTAAAAATGAATTTTCTCCTAGTTGCCTTGCCTTGCTCCCTATAGCTCCTTGGCCCCTAGGTGCCTATTGTCTGGTTGCCTACATTAGGTAAAAGAAATGAGTTAGAACCGTAAGTTCTAAGCAATGAAAGGTTACATTCTGAACATGCACATCTACCCATACATACATTTGTTAATTCCTATGTGCATCAAATGTAATTCCTATCTTAAGTGTCCATGAAAAGCCAAAATAGAAGAATGTTATATACACATAAGGTAGGAATTTTTATTTCTAACTTGTTTGTTTTATGTGCAACAACAGGTGGTATTTTTGTGTTTTTACAATTACAATATGTGGGGTATAATGTGGCTCCCACAAGGGTTGAGCTCAACATGTTTGTAGTTTGTGTTATGATCAAATTAACTTGTCAAGCTTTCCATGACAGTGTAATACAATTGAGGATATATTTATCATTCATAAGTATGAAATTCATAGATTCACTGTCATAAACAATAATGAATACTCAATGGGATTGTAGTATCTAAAAGCTAAGCATAAGGAACTATTTGACAAAATGCCTAAAAGATGATGTCATCTCATGGAAAATAAGGCACAAAATTTTGATGTAATAGCAAAGAAATCATGATTTGTTGTGTGCTCTTACAGGTGCATTTTTGCACAAACAAAAATTTTGTGACTATACAGAATAATAGTCAAAGTAACAGTCATGCAATACCATTTCACCAAAGATAGGATACATAAATCATTAGAAAATCTGTATTTAGCATCATTATAAAAAAAAGTTTTCCATGACAAAGAATGGGATATTTTGGTTGAATTCAGGTGAGGGACAACATATGATATAACTGCAAATAATCATTACTATGAAGAGCAATATCAAACTGAGTTTTACCAATCATAGCAAAAAGAAGTTGAGGAAAATGGTTTTGGGTACCTGAATTGGAGCATGACAGCTGTTAAAATAAAATATCTAGAGCTCATTATTTACAATATTCAACAAAGATATAGTCAGATTATTTATAGAGTTGTTAAATGATGCCTGTAGGCAAAGTTTCAAACTAAAAGATCAAACAAAACCAAGGGTTTTAGTGTTTTGAAGCCGAGCCATGGTATGAATGAGGGAAATTAAAATATATGAGATAAACTTCCAATGCAGCCATTAAAACCCTAGGGCTGAGCTCTTAGGATTACAAATAGAGTAAACCCTTGTTTCTACAAAATATGAAACCACTTTGCAACCCGAGACAACAAAAACTTTTAGCCATAAAATAGAAGTTTTGTAACCCACAGTCTGAAAAGAAGGATTCAAGGGCCGAGTCTAGGAGAATTAAAGTTTTACATTTGTAAGTAGTTCAAAGTTATGGCCACGATACTAAAAAATATAGAGAAAGTCACATGAAAAAATGGATAAAGCTTCATCAAAACCCTTGAAGCACCTGTACCTTGTAAAAGGAAATGCCCAAAAAATAAAATACAATAGTTTTGATGGTGTTAGAGCATTCAAAACAAAAGGAAAATGCTATTAATGCCCTATTGTTGGGATTCTCGATTACCCAAAAGAGAATACAAATAATGGAGCCACGTCAAGGATGGAACTCTAATTCAAACAAATATGTGAAGAAGATTCATGGAGTTCTATGGAGAAAGTACAAAAATATCATTTTTATTTTGAAAAATAAGACTCGAGCTCGAGCCCTCTTTTCTACAGAAGATGTGAAATAAGATATGAAAAAATAACATAGAAAAAACATGAGCAAATTTCATGGAGTATAGAGAGCTTACCCAAGCTTGTTGGTCATTTCTTCATAAGACTCCAGGTGCAACCTTCGAACACAGAGCAACCCTCATGGCGGCACCCTCAAGCAGTTTCTCCAAATGCTTTAGATAACAAATGAAATTAACATTTCCTTTTGTTTTAGAGTTTTCTAAATCCTAGGTGGGATGCCGATAGGACTTAGGCATTTTTGTGTCTTTCATTTTTATTTATGCATGAAAAATAATGTATCTATGGAAGGTTCATTCTTATTGAACTTGTAGGTTCACTTGCATGTGCTAGGTAATGAATGATTTATGGAGCTTGCTTTATCTTTTAAGACATTAACCAAGTCTTACTTAGCATAGATTGAAATTGAAATGTAAAGCATTTATTTTAGTGATAACTTATAAATCACTTTAATGTTTGCTATGTATTTGCAAGATGGGATACGTTGGTTCTTTATGACTGAGTCATGAGGGAATGAAGGATATGCTTCTATTTATGATTGAGAGAGCATATGGGAGGTTGAGAGAAGTTGGTGAACACATTCCAAGCATCTAGGGAGGTTATGAGGTTGTTGCAAACATTTAGAGAGCATCTAGGAGGTTTTAATTTCTCTTGAGAGCCTTTTGGGGTCAGTTTTATGAGTCACCTTGGTGGACTAAGTCATGTTTGACTTTTTCTTGCATTTGGAGCCCTTTTGGAGATGATCTCGAGGCTAGATTTTGGGCTTTATTGTGGCATCCAACCTAAGGCCTTCTAAAGCCTTGTTTTGTGGAACTACTTAATGGTGGCTTACTTATTCATTATTGTAACTCATTTTGGAGTTAGTTCTTCTTATGCAATTTTGGGAGTTAGTGATTCTTGCAATCCTTTCTCAGGCTTGCAATTTTTTGCAACTCAGTTTTTTGGATATGATATACAAAAAATACCTTGGAGATTATTGGTAGAAAATTTTTACCTTCTTTTTCTTGTAGTTTTGTGTATGGTTAAATGATTAATCAAGTTATTTGTGAAATTTTCTTATTTCCTAATAACTTTGTCTCATATTTTATACCTTTTTTGCAAATAGCATGTTCATGCAGGTTGCTAATTGTGTCTTAAGAATGCATATGGCTTTTAGATTGTGAAGTTTCCTTCCTTTTATAAGTTCTTTCATTATGTCCTTTTAGTGAAATATTCATGCAGAGACATGTTGTAATGAGTTGTGCAGAATTAATTTATATCAGTGGAAACCAAGTGTATGAAAATCTGTGTTTTCATGTCCGACTTTAGTTTGGTGTATCACTTCACTTTTATTTTCAAGTACTTTCATTTTAAGTTATCTTTCTTCCCCTTTTCCAAAAAAGTTAGTAGTTTTAGAGTGGTATACAGCTAGGAGCCGACCTTATCCGAAGGTTCATTTCAACTTTAGGTGACCCACAGCCTTGAAATGATCCCATGTTTCTCCAGAAAGCTTAGTTTCATAACTTTGCAAAGGGTGCATTTCTAGAAGATAACAAGTAATTCATCAAGCATTGTAGTACTTATTTTGAATTTATCTTCATGTATTCTTGCATTTTTTAGATCATATTTCAGATTTACCACTTCTTGTTCAAATCTAGATCATTCTTCAATCTTGTTTTGTATCACTACATTCAAAGATTCCTCAATCCTCTTCTTTTATTCCTTTTGTACTTTCAGTCTGATGATCTCTTCATTTGCTTGCTTCAATTGTATATTTACTTCCCTATGTCTTTCTTTGAACTTCTTGATTTGTTCTCTTAATTTTTTGATACATTCATTTGCTTCTCCTAGGATTTCCTTCAAGATTTTGTTCTCAGTTTCAAATCTGTCAAGATCTTTAAAAGTAGCATTCAATTCTTCTTTGTCAAACATGCAGTCATCTTCTATATATTCAATTGCAGAAACTTTTTCCAGAGGAATATGACACTTCTTATCTGCCATGTGTTCAAACTTCCAAGATCTTCCTTAAGCTATTAGGCTTTTTTGAAGGAACTAAGCTCTGATAGCAATTGTTGAACATTCAAAATACTGAGAGGGGGGTGAATTAGTATTCTATAACTTATGAATATAACATATTTAATTACCAAACCATATTAACTAAAATAAAAAATGAAATCATGAATTATCCACAAAGCCATAAAACACATGAACACTAGAATTTTTACATGGAAAACCCAAAATGGAAAAAACCACGGTGAGTATTATCTCACAATATATTATATCTGGATATAGTATATTACAAGGGCTCACTACGAGGACACATTGTGCTTATAAGGCTCACAACTAGAGTTAAGTACAATACAAAAGTGGCTCACTTCCAAAGTATAATTTGATAGAAAGTGCATATTCTTTGTGTTTTATTTTAGTTCCTTTGTAACTCTGAATATGACTTACTACTCTACTTAGTAGTCACTAAAAATATCTTCTCTAATTCAGAGCTATTACCAATAAATTTGCATGTTTGCATGATTCAACACCACTCACACCTGATATACTATTTTTTCTCACTCATCCACCTATGTCTCTCACCTCAATTCCAAAATATCTCATGTATATGTATACCCAATTACATCAAAACACATCAATTAGGTTGGCCTAATTAGATTTAACCAAACAATTCAAAATAGCTTTTGTCATCACCATACAAGATTCAAAATCATCTTCACGCTCAAAAAATCTGTGTAATACTTAATTTAGGTCAACATTTATCTAAAATAGATCCAAGTAACATCTACAAATTGTATTTAATCTTCTCAACACATATCATGTATTATGTTTGCTAGGAATAGGACCTAATCACAAAAAAATCCAAATATACATATGCTTCCCAATATACACACCTTCCAAATTTGATATTTCTTTAATCTCTCATTTCGCCAACATCACTGAGACTACCTTTAGAACCATAGCATAAAAGAATTCTTCATAAGAAAATGTAGAATCTCCCACATTGTTATACTAAATAGAGAGATGACAGTAATATATTGAGTTCAACTTTTTCATTGATATCTTCTAGTATTATTCACCAAACTTCTCAAGATCTTGAATATAGTTGTATGATCTAGTCATAATGATATGGTTAAAAGTGCAGATTTATACTTCTTGCGATGAAGTGCGAACCCAAAAACCAACATATTGAACCACAACATCATCAACAGAGAACACTTAGCCAAATTTTTGATAGTTTAACTTTTTGGTATAGATAGTACTATACAAATAACACCAAAAATGCTTCCCTACTATGTTTACGTCAATGAAAACATAGGGATAGCTGAATCAACCTATGTATGTACACTTGATGCTCATATTGTGAAGTTGCATCAATAATGAAAGACTTCCAAAATTCCAACACCAAAAGCATATAGTGTGAAATCTTTAGAAAAATTGGGTTTACAAGAGTAGGTGTTGCTACAATGTCTTCTTTAATCTCCTCAAAACACCTGTTGACTTCTCTTGACCAAATGAAACTTACATTTTTCTTCAACATAGCTAATATAGGCTTCAAGAGGGCTGAAATGTTAGGTATAAACTTTCTAATAAAATGTATTCTTCCTAAGAAGCTTTGTAGACCCTTTTTGTGTGTAGGTAAAGGTAAGGATAAACTTGTGTTTACTCTTTAAGGGTCTATTGTAATACTTTCTTTCAAAATCTGTGACCCAACAGTTTTCCTTCATGGACAACAAAGATGAACTTCTTAGGATTGAGAGAAACACCATATTCCCTACCTCTCTCAAATATTTTTCTTAAATGATAAAAATGTTCATTAGCATCTTTAAAAAAAATAGTTATGTCATCAAGATAAACAAGTATAAACTTGTTGACAAGGCCTTGGAAAGCCATGTCCATAGCTCTTTGGAAGGTTGATCCTACATTAGACAATCTAGAGGGCATATTTCTATATGCCATGGTTCCCCATTTTGTGGTAAAAACAATTTTGAACTAATCTTGTTTTACCAAAATCTGATTATACCTTGAATAACCATCTAATAATAAAAATATATGAGAACCTGATACAACTTATAATATTTGTTCCATTAAGGGCAACAAATAATGATCTTTGAGGGAAGCTCTGCATAGATCTCTAGATTCAACACTTAAAATGATTTCACCATTTTTTTTTTCTTGCAAGTACCAAATTAGACACCCAAGATGTATGATTAATAGGAAATATGATATTACCTTGAAACAACTTGTTTAGCTCTATTTTCATGAGGTTTTCTAGATTTAGATTCAAAGGCCTTTGCCTTTGTCTCACTGGCTTTGCATTGGGTTCCAACTCAATGGTGTTTTGAGCTAATTCAGGGTTAAAACCTTTCAAATATCCATATTCCCAAGAAAAAACATCATCAAACTCTTGAAAAATTAAAATAAAAGAATGCTTTTCTTCCTTTGTTCATACCTTGCCAAGCTTTAGGAGCTTGTCTCTATAGATCTCAATGGGTTCATAATGTTCTTCTTTTACTGACATGTTGCTTTTATCTTTCCTCACTTGATCACTAAAGATAAATTTTAAATTTACCAATCCTTTTGGCAACTTATTTGACTTCAGCTGTAGATTTTGATTATCATACTATTGCTACAATTTTTGTTGATTCCCAGATGCAAATTCCGCTTATTCAATTAGAAAATTTACAATTTTTTTCATCACTTTCAAACACTTGCCAACTAATGTTATTTGGAACTGATGGCCTTACAACTACCTTTACATACTACTATTTTTCAATATTTTTCACCTCACTTGGAATGTTAAATTGTGAACCCATGGTAGCCAACCTATCAGCTTCTTTATTCTAATTTCTTGGAATGGACAGTAAGTTAAAGGCATCAAACTCTTCAATACGATCCAAAACTCTATATTTATACAACTTGATCAAATCATTTTTAGTTACATTGATATTTCTCACCTAATTTTCTACCAATTTTGCATCCTCAAATACCTATAAGCACTTGATACCTTTCTTTCTTGCCCACTCTAAGTCATGGATGAGTACCTCATAATTGTTAGAATAGCTAAAAGCAAACCTAATAGATGAATAATAGCTTTCACCATTAGGAGAGATCAACATAGCACCTCCACCAACACCAACTCTACTTCGTGAGCCATCAAAGTACAACTACCAAAGTTGATTAGATTGTTGCTCATACTATTGTTTTTCCTCTTTTACTAGGTTAGGGATAGCTGCATCTTGCTCATGAAACATATAAATCACTAGTCCTATTTCATCCATATGATTGAAAGGATAAACTTCATGATTTTCTAGCTACCCAATCATCCAATATTAGATCAGGTATACCTTCTATGGGATTGTTGGGATCTTGGATAATGAATTGTTCTTCTTGTTCATGAATGGTACGATTTGCATTTATGGAATTAGGAACATATGGCTCTATGTGATTTAGCAAGGAGTTATGATTTTATGATCACCTTAGTGCCTTATCTTGTTCTAAAAAATAGGTGTGACCAATCAAATGATAGTTATCCTCCCAACTTTCTAGTAAAATTCCTAGAAAGGAATATGGCTAAGAAAGGTGTGATGGAACCCCTCAAAACTTTTTCTTTGGTTCCATTTTAAAATTTTGCAATATTAGCCTTAGACCCTCATTTTAGGCTTAGGGATATGTTCCTCATCATTTTTTTAGGGTTTGTGTTGTCAAAACCCTTCCAAGTCAACCTTTGAATCTAAAAATTCTGATTAGCATTCTATTTTGTTGTTGACCTTTTGATGTAGGTTACCGATTACCCAAGTTACAACTTGAGCCAATGAAGTCATTATTTTCACTGCCCCCCTGGTTTAGGTTTGTCGGTCACCAAGTGCCTCTTCATTGCTTTAATTTTCTTATGGTCGGGCTAAATATTCCATGTTTAAAGAATTAAGTATTAATTTTATGTCCCTAACCTTCATTAGCCTAGTAACGACCCTCTTTTAAAAACTAGCATTTGTGGCATGTGCAGATTTTGGCTATGTAATGACTGTTCGATCATCACAGGAAAATCTCAACCATTCCCTGCATGCCCACTCCATTTCATTCTTCATTAAAATATTTGAGCTAGCTAGCATGCGGTTGCCATATGTCATGTTAGGTGGTGGGACGTTTTCTTCCAAAGGGTCAGTAGGTGGAGCTTTGAGAAAGATCAATGACCGGTATCACAACACATGTCTTCATCTGGGCCATTCCCTGCATGCCTTTTCGTTCTATGTATCGAGGTGAAGTAATCACAGGGGCTAGCGGGAACTAGACATTTTTTTCCTTTATGTGGTGGGCCTGATATCTTTTGGTGATCGATGAATGGTATCAAAGAGAAATCTACGATGGTTGGTGGGTGACATGGTCATATCTCAACTGCTCCCCGCCACCCCGTCAGACTTTATTTGACACTTATAAAATGTCATAGGCTAGTGGGTGAGATGACACCTGTTGCTTCATGGAAGGACCTGCCATACTTTGGAGATGACAAAAGCTTTATAAGAAAAGAGATCAACAGTTTATGGTAGATGATGTGGGTCAATCCGGATCACTCCCCACCATCTCATAAGGGTCCCACTTGTATCTCATTTCTCAGTAGGTGAGCAGGTGAATGCCATGTGAAATAATTTAAGGGCTTTGATAGACTTTAGTGGAGATAAATTACTGCTAAAATTTGGTTGAGACTGCACTGAGATTAAAATAGATGCCATATTAGAGTTGGATTCTTTTGGCACATGCTTGAGATTTGGGAAATGCTTTCTGATTGCGACCATCAATTATGTCAAATGCTAGTACGGTGAAATTTAAGTGAGGAAGAGTACGAGATGATATTCTAAGGTTAATCATGATTTCTCCCCATTATCTTGTTGTGATGAATTGCAAGTAAATTAATTCCCATGGGTGAGCAAGTAAATACAACACGACATGTTTTATCAAGTGCTAGCTATGCAATTAATTATGTAGGTAGAGTGGGTGTCTATCCACTTGGGTTTTTTTATTAGGGAAAGGCATCAAATGTATGTAATTAACTTCATTATAATTAATCATTTAGATTGATTATCCATTGATTTGTCTCAGTGTGTGATCAATGGTTGAGGTTCAAAAATCAAAGTAGCTATTTGTCAGCTCTCTCGCACAAGCTTTCTTGGAACATTAATGCAGGCACTCTCCAATTGCTCTATTTAATGATTTTTTTTCTTGTTATTCTTACCATCTGATGTCCTTGAGAGTTGAGAATATGAGTAGGAGCATGTGGATTTGTTCTTAATAATTGCAAAATTTGAGATAGTTGTTCTTGAGTTGAAAGAGTTCATACGTTATTGGTAGTGTCTTTGTCTTGTGTAGTTTATTTTCTGAAAATGAATAAACTAAGTGGTCTATTAGCCTAGTCTGAAGTTCTAGGGGACTCAATCCCCTTGAGTCTCAAAGTGACACTACCAAGAATGAACAAGATATCTCTGAGGTTCTTGTAACTCCAAGGAAGAAAACAAAAGTTGGTAAGAAATTTGTGTGGAATGTTGTTAAGTGTGCCTATTATCTGAGAAGAAATTATTTTTCAAAGGAACTTGTTAAAGGTAAAGGGAAGAAGTATGATAGGCCTAAGAGGGAGGTAGCAAGGAAGAAAAAATACCACCAAACTTATCTGAGCAAGCATCATTCTCCCATTGAGGTCTCAAATGATCCCTTAGATAGTGAGACTGAGACTGATTTAGGTTACCTCTAGTATCTTATGGCCATGATAGAATTGGAAGATTTGGATGATGAGGTGGTGGAAGTTTTCCCAATTTCAATAAGGACACCAATTAGGCATGCTTACTCTACTACTGACAAATCAGGGTAGCACCTCATTTTCTTTCTAGCTAGTGCTTGGTTTTTGGTCTTTTGTGCTAATTCGGTTCCTTTTGGCTAGTTTGTGCTTTTGATGTTGATGGTGAATTTTCTAGGTTTGGTGTGGACATACAAGTTTTGATGTTGCAAAAATGACACCTTTTGGAAGGCTGGTGGGTGTTCTCTGGCTAAGGGTTTTTGGAATTTTATTTTCCCCTGTCTCACAAATGATTGCTTATAATTGTCTGGGGAATATTTCACATTTTGGTGAAATTAGTTTTGAAATGAAAGTGAAATGTAATGTTTAATTTTGTCTAATGCTTGTTGCTACCTTGTTCTATAAAAGGGATTTCAAGGCTGATTACAAGGGGAGGAGGTCAATGGGTAGTTTTCTTTGAAGGGGTCACATAGAAATAGAAAATAATACTGCACTTTCTGGTTGTATGTTTTAGGGATGAAGTCATTCAATATGTACATGGTTCTTTGATAATGATAGTGATAATATATATAACAAAGTAGTATAAAGTATCTATAGTTTTCTCTCTTATGTATTGGTTTTACAAACTATGAATAATATAATCAATGGCTATCTTATATGTCTTTGTTGGTTTGTGATGGATGTACTGCTCTATTCTTACTCATTAATTCAATGAATGGATGTAAATTCTTGAGTATAATAGTAGGTTTGTAATAATTCATGTATGAGGATGCTAGTAAGAAGTGAATATTTTAGATGTTAAGTGGGAATATTGTAATGTAGTGTTTTCAAGGCTTTGGGTATTGTCATGTATGAAAATTGTTGTCAAATCATATGGGTATTAGGATTGACTCCATTACAAGAATATGGCACTGATTTAAGTAAGGTAATTATACTACAATTGTGATGGCCAATTCAAAAACTAATCACAAAATTAAAATAAATTTGCTTATCAGTCTCATTGTGGGTGTGTCGAAATTTAATGAATTACATTTTCTCTTCTTTGAGTTAGACATTTCAATGAAGGTTAGCCAAACCTTTAGGGTACTGGGTCTTTTAAACAATTTAAGGAGAATCATCTGTGTACTTTGTGTTTGATGCCTAGACACACCAGTATTTATAAAAACATTGTTGGGATCACACTCCTGGGTTTCACAGAGCCCAAAGTGCAGGAGAGAAATGGTTACATATCAAATCTCCCATGTGTTGGCCACTAAATTTGAATATTCTTAAGCTTAAGGGTTTGCTACCCTTTAAATGATTTCAAGGTTCTATTGGAAAAAGAACCAACAAAATGGCGACTCTACTAGGGAAAATTTTGGAATTTGGTTGCAGATTGTCTTGTCAAATAGTCACTAAAATCTTGAAATATTATTTGTAACCAAAGGTTGGAAATTATGGAGTCTTATTTGCCCATCTGAGTCACCAACAAAATGGAGACTCTACTAGGGACAAATTTGAGAAAAGTCTGATAGAATATCATTCTACCTTAAAGATTCAAATATTTGTTAGAGATTTATATTTCCAAGCCTAGCCTTGTGACAATGAGTCAATCTTCCAAGATGTTGAAATAGTTTGATGTGTCTCCTTTGAAGACTTGCTAATGTTGTCAAGATCTATTACAAGTCCAAGAATAATCTTAGAATCTCTCCCTAGAAGTAGGTGGTGACTCCAAAAATATTTGTACTAGTATGAATTGTTTGAGAGACTCTAGTGAAATAGAACAAAAAGTTGGAGACAAAATAAGAAAAGTATAGAGAGCTCATGTGTGACTCTATTGATTAAGGAAGCTTAAAGTGAAATTTACTTGTGAAAGAAACTTCATATTGTTGAAGTTGGTTCCTCTACAAAGGAGGTGGTGACTCTATCCAAAGAATAGGATGAATAAATGAGGAAATTTGCATATCTACAAGGTTTTCTAGTCAAAAGTACAATTCAAAACAACTATAGTATATCTAGGTATTTTCCCATGTTTTGATTTTCAAGAAAAAATAAATCCATGTGAAAACCATATTGAAATGATTTGGTGAGAAATTTTGCTTCCCTATTATGTGAATTAAGCAAAAATAGAGGGAATGGTAGTCATTTTACATACTTCCAAGGTGAAATTTGTAATATCTAAGTTGGGTTGAAGAAGTATGCTTATCTTTGAAATAGACCTTTAGAAAGCTTTAAAAGCATAAGTGAGTTTGAGCTATGAATTTTAAAATCATAATTAAATAAAGGAATAAGACAGTGGATAATCAGCTATGAAGTTGATATCTAAGGATTTAATAAGGAATAAAAGAGAGATGTATCATTCCCCTGCATCACCTAGTGGAGCATCAAGTAATATTATGCAGGTTGTGCAACCTTTATCATGCCATCAAAAGAAATTCTCTATCAAGAGATATAAGCCATTGAGTTTTAGTGGCTTTCAAGGTTTCCCTAACAAGATTCCTAATGATATTAGGAAACAATTGCCTAGGTTTACAGGGAAAAATTCTAAGTAAGCTTCCAGACATATAAATGTGTTCATGGATTTAAAGGGCGATTTTGAGATAGATCATGAAGATGTTGTCATGAATCTTTTTGCTTAGTCTTTAAAAGAAAATGCCAGAGATTGGTTCTCATATTTACTAGTGTGTTATGTAGTTTCATGGGATGAATTCATGATAGCATTTGTGGAACAATTTGGTGAAAGGATTAGTCCAAATGTGATAAGAAAATATTTATGGAAATCCAAAAGGATGAAGATGAGTTGGTTCCTTCCTTTTAACCTCAGATTTATGAAAGTAGTAAAATATATTCCTCAACACTTGAGACCTAATGACGCAAAATGTTTGATTATGTAACTAGGTGCATTTGATAATGAGATGAGTTATTTGATAAGGGATAAGGAACCAAAGACATTACAACAGGCATATCACACTACTATCGATATTGAAAACACTATGAAATACTCAACGATGAGAGGATATATGGCTAAAAGTGTTTTTTATTCAGGTACACATAATATAAATAAAATAAATAAGGATGATCAATGTAATGATGTTTTTAATGCCTCATCTTGTTCACCCTCACAACATTTTAATCATGGGCAAATTTAGGATGGACTTCAACAAAGTTTAAGTTATAATGATGATCAGGTGTTGGTAGTTCAAAGATTGTCTAGCATGAAGAGACATGAGGGGGAATCACCATATGAGCTGTTAAAGGTTCTTAGATGCCTTGCTAGAAATTCCTAAAAGGTTACAACTTGAAGATTCAATATGCATTGACATATTCTATGGCATTTATGAGTCAAGGATTAGTGTGTTACCTAAGGAATTGAAACCTCAGGATTTTGATTAGATAATTGGTTGGATCATAATTGTTGAGGAGGCTAAGTATGATTATATATAAAGAATGAGGTCTCAAACTCATAGTGGTGATTTCCATGTTGAAGATCAAATTTCTATCTAAGCAATGGATAAGGATATTTTAGAAGATGAATGTTTGTGTTGTAGTGTGGATGATGACATTGTTGTGCTTACAAATACTATTGATGTACCTTTGAAGGTTAATAACCAAGACAATGAAGTTGAGAATTATGTTTATTCAAATGAGGACTATGAATCTTTTAGTGGGGATTACCTAAAGGTATTTTTCTTGACAGAAAGAGATAACAATAATGATGCTCATGAGGTTTTTCCCTTACATTTCAAAAAACAAATCCCATGTGATGGATATTGGGAATGCAATCCATTGGAATCAAAATTGGAATATCTTGGAAATGTGATTAATGATGAATTTGAAGATAAGAATATTTGTGCTCAACATCTTGAGTCTAAATTCAGTATTAAAAATGATGGGATTAATGATGTTAGACATCAGGGTCATGTTCTTGAATGCTTGTATGAAACAAAAATGGGATGTACAAGTTTTATGGAAGAGATGGACATGATTGTTTTCAACAAAAATTCTATTGAGGGAAATGAAAAAATATGCTCGGTTGAACATAAGGAATGTTCAAATTGCAACCAGTCCTACACAAATGAGTTAGCATACCTATCAATTGATGGTACATTTGAATACCCTACTACTGACCATATCAATCCTAGACTAGTTGATCCATCCTTTGAAGCATTTTGTTTCAAGTTAAGCAATAATTGGAAGGGAGGATTGGATTATGTTAATGAACCTAAGATAAAGATATTTTTTGATTCCTAGGATGGTATGCATAATGATTTTTATGGAAGTGACCATGATCTGAATAAAAGTAGCAATGCTATGAGGATTGATGAACCACTTTCCCAGGGAAGTGTAGCATTTGGCAACCTAACTATTTCATACTACTTTGACGAACAAGAACACCAATTTGAACAGAAGCCTGCATATGAACATTTCTTATTCATCTCACAAAATGAATGTATGCTTGGTGTGGAGTAGAAGCTAGATAGAAAGGACCCTAAAATAATTGAAATAAGAGTGTAGCACCACTCCAAAGGGATAAGGTGTGTGTCCTTGAATGCTTATCCAGAAAGAAATATATATGAGAGTTTTTAGTTTGATGATCAAATTGAATTTGATATTATCCTTTATGGTGATAGTGATCAAGTGGATTATGAGTATTTCCAATTCCCTATCCTATTAGAGGGGCACTTTCTAGGGTATGACTATGAACTAAACAAGACAAAATGCTACATTGATTATGGATTCCAGTTAGCATCCGATTATGGTTTCTAGTTGGACAGGGTTAATCATGATAGTACTAATTTCACACATATGTCCATAGTAGTTGATTACAGAGACTACAACATGATCAGTAGGTGGGTGATCTATAAGAATATTTGCAGCCTTGACATGATACAGACAATGGAAAACAAGGTTTTTGATAGGGGCAAGTATCAGCCCTAAGTTTAGTGGCCTAGGGGCACCAAGTAAAATTGAAGCCTGGTTGAACTGTAGGGTGCATATTGAAAACTTTCACCTTAGAGGAAGGCTTCAAGAAAGATGGAGATTGAATCTCTTGGTTTAGGTTTTGTAGCCTATGTAAATATTGCATATATGTTGGTTGTTTTAGTCTGGTCTTCTTGCCTGGTCTAGGAAAGTCTTGGTTTTGTTTTTCTATGCCTAGCCTGCTTCAACCTATGATTCTTGGATTTCACCATGCCTGCAAGAGGCATATGTTGCCAATAGGAGCCACTAATGGAACCCCTCAAGAAAAAATTCTTTGGTTCCATTTTAAAATTTTGCAATATTTGGCTTAGACCCTTGTTTTAGGCTTAGGTTTATGTTCCTCATCATTTTTTTAGAGTTTGTGTTGTCAAAACCCTTCCAAATCAACCTTTGAGTCTAAAAATGCTTATTGGTGTTCTGTTTTGTTGTTGATATTCTGATGTAGGTTATCGATTACCCAAGTTACCACTTGAGCCATTGAAGTCATTATTTTCACTGACCCCTTGGTTTAGGTTTGTTAGTCACCAAGTGTCTCTTCATAGCTTTAATTTTCCTATGGTTAGGCTAAATATTCCATGTTTAAAGACTTAAGTCTTAATTTTATGTCCCCGACCTTTGTCAACCTAGTAACGACCCTCTTTTAAAAACTAACATTTTTGGCATGTGTAGATTTTGGCTATGTAATGACTATTCGATCATCACAAGAAATTCTTGACCTTTCCTCACATGCCCACTCCATTTCATTCTTCATTAAAATATTTGAGTAGGTTGGCAGGCAGTTGTTGCGTGTCATGTTAGGTAGTGGGACCTTTTCTTCCAAAGGGTCAATAGGCAAAGCTTTGAGAATATCAACAATTGATATCACAACACATGTCTTCATTTGGGCTATTCCCTACACACACATCTGTTCTGTTTATTGAGGTGAAATAATCACAGGCTAGCGGACATTGGACATGTGTTGCCTTTATCTGGTGGGCCTAATATATTTTGGTGAATGATGAATGGTATCAAATGGAAATCTACAGTGGTTGTTGGGTGACATGGTAAAATCTCCATCATTCCTTACCACCCTATTGGACTTTATTTGATACTTTAAAACGTCGCGAGCTAGCGGGAAAGATGAAACCTATTGCTTCATGGAGGGACCCGCTAGAAATGGAGATAGCGAAAGATTTAATAAAAGAGATCAATGGTTGATGGTGGATGATGTGGGCCAATCCTGACTGCTCCCCACCATCCCATAAGGGGCCCACTTTTATTTCCTATTTCTCAACGAGCGAGTAGGAAACTTCCACGTGGAATATTTTAAGGGATCTGATGGACTTTAGTGGAGATAAAGTACTGCTAAAATTTGGCCGAGACTCCACTAAGATTAAAATAAACAGAATATTAGAGTTGGTTTCTTTTGTCACATGTTTAAGATTTGGGAAATGCTTTCTAATCGCGGTCGTCAATTATGTCAAATGCTAGTAGACGTAGGAACGTGAAATTGAAGTGAGGCAGAGTACGGGCTAATATTCTAGGGTTAAATCATGATCATTCCTTGTTGTCTTGTTGTGATGAATTGCAAGTAAATTAATTCCCATGGGTGAGTGGGTAAATATGATACGAAAAGTTTTATGAAGTTCTAACTATGTGATTAATTATGCAGGAAAAGTGGGTGTCTATCCACCTGGGTTTCTCTGATTAGGGAAAGGCGTCAAGCACATGCAATTAAATTCATCATAATTAATCATTATGATTGATTATCCATTGATTTGCTCAATGTGTGATCAATGGCTGAGGTTCAAAAATCAAAGTAGTTGATTGTTAGCTCTCATACACAAGCTTTCTTGGAACATTAATGCAAGCACTCTCTAATTTCTCTATATAATGAAGTTTTTTTTGCTTGTTATTCTCACCATCTGATGTCTTCAAGAGTTGAGAATCTAAGTAGGAGTGTGTGGAGATGTTATTAGCAATTGCAGAATTTGAGATAGTTGTTCTTGAGTTGAAAGAGTTCATACGTTGTTGGTATTGTCTTTGTCCTATGTAGTTACTCTTCTGAAAATGGATAAACTAAGTGTGTCTATCAGCCCAATCTGAAGGTTCAGGAGACTCAATCCCTTTCACTATCAAATTGAAACTCCCAAGAATGAAAAAAATATCCCTGAGGTTCCTATAACTCTGAGGAAGAAAATAAAAGCTGGTAAGAAATCTTTGTGAAACATTGTCAAGCGTGCCTATCATCTGAGAAGCAAAATTGTTTTGGAGGAACTAGTTGAACGTAAAGGGAAGATGTATGATAGGCTTGAGAGGGAGGCAGTGAGGAAGAAAAAATACAACCGAGCTTATCTGAGTAAGCATCATTCTCCCATTGAGGTCTCAGATGATCCCTCAGATAGTTAGACTAAGACTGATTTAGGTTACCACGAGTATATTATGGCCATGACTGAATTGGAAAATTTGGATAATGAGGTGGTGGAAGTTTCCTTAATTTAAATAATGACACATAACGGTGTACTTACTTCGTTGCTGACAAAGTAGGGTAGCACCTCATTTTCTTCCTAAGCTAGTGCTTGGTTTTTGGTCCTTTGTGCTAATTCGGTTCCTTTGGTTGGTCTGTGCTTTTGATGTTGATGGTGAATTTTTTGTATTTGGTGTGGACATACAAGTTTTGATGTTGGACAACGAAGCCTTTTGGAAGGTTGGTGGGTCTTCTTTGACTAACAGTTTTTGGAATTCTATTTTCCCTTGTCTCACAAATGATTACTTATAACTATTTGGGGAATATTTCACATTTTGGTAAAATTAGTTTTGAAATGAAATTTAAATGTAATGTGTAATTCATCATGATGGTTGTTTCTCCCTTGTTCTATAAAAGGGATTTCAAGGCTGATTACAAGGGGAGGAGGTTAGTGGGTAGTTTTCTTTGAAGGGGTCACATAGAAATAGAAAATAATACTACACTTTATGTCTATATGTTTTAGGGATGAAGTTAGTAAATATGTACATGGTTCTCTAATAATGATAATGATAATATATATAACAAAGTAGTATAAAGTCTCTATAGTTTGCGCTCCTATGTACTGGTTTTACAAACTATGAATAATATAATCAATGGTTATCTTATTTGTCTCTGTTTGTTTCTAATGGATGTACTGTTCTATTCTTGCTCATTAATTCAATGAATGGGTGTAAATGCTTGAGTATAATAGTAGGTTTGTAATAGGTCATATATGAGGATGCTAGTAAGAAGTGAATATTTGAGATGTTAAGTGGGAATATTGTAACACAGTGTTTTCAAGGCTTTGGGTATTGTCATGTATGAAAGTTGTCAAATCATGTGGGTATTAGGATTGACTCTATTCCAAGAATATGGCACTGGTTTAAGGTAATTATACTGCAATTGTGATGACCAATTCAAGAACTGATCACAAAATTAAAATCAATTTACATATCAATCTTATTTTAGTTGTGTGTGAAATTTAATGAATTACATTTTCTCTTGTTTGATTTAGACACTGCCATGAAGGTCAACCAAACCTTTAGGGTACTGGGTCTTTTAAACAATTTAAAGAGAATCATCTGTGTACTTTGTGTTTGATGCCTAGACACATCAATATTTATAAACAAATTGTTCGGATCACCCTCCCGAGTTTCACAGAGCCCAAAGTGTAGGGGAGAAATGGTTACATATCAAATCTCCCATGTGTTGGCGACTAACTTTGAATATTATTAAGCATAAGGGTTGGCTACCCTTTAGAGGATTTCAAGGTTCTACTAGAAAAGGAACCAAGAAGGTGGTAGATCTATGACATATATATCCAGTGGGATTGAAAAATTTGGGCAAGCATGTAAGGTAAGAGCTAGATTTTTAATCACCCCAGCTGAGTTTTTGGTTGTCCCATCCAACTAAATCACTCCCTTTTGAATAGGCTCATATGTTAATCCCAACTTATCTACTAGTTGCTTTGGCATTCTGGAGCTACTTTATCTTGAGTCAATCATGCAATAATGAACTAAGGGGTGGTTTAACCTCTTGAATTGGATGTTCACTCTTTGTTTGGGGGCTATTTTCTAGCACAACCTTGGGCTACTCTTTAGAAGGCTCATTTTCTAACAAGATCTTGTCTAAAGCATCTTCCAACAAGTCCTTTTTCCCAGGGATATACAAATCATCCAACATTGTCATACATTAGTTTTTTTCAAGTGATTCACAATATTAAATGGATTAGTACTAACCTTTTGTTGTCCTTTAGAAATAACATTTATTTATGTTTGTAGAGGTTGTGGTTGGAATTTTGGCTACTACTTGATTCCTTTTCAAAATATGAATGCTTTGTGAAGATAAAGGCCCAACTTGACCTTGTTGGCTTGTAGAAGTCTGATTTCTACCCTTATCAACTTTTTGTTGACCTTTATCAGCCTGCTTTCCTATGTCAACAACTCTTTTCTTTAACCTTGTATTGGATGCTATAGAAGTGTATAAATGATTTTGACCTTGTGAGTGATTCACTCCATAGAACTCGTCACTTTTATGAATTCATCAATGCAACATCAGGAGCTCCTTCACCAGTCTAAGAACCTTGCTATCCACTAGTTTCTTGAGTTGTCTTTTAGAAACAACAACATCTATTTATGGTTGTAGAGGTTGTGGTTGGAATTTTGGCTACTCCTTACTTGCTACCAATTGATTCCTTTGAAAAATTTGAATGTTTTGTGAAGATAAAGGCCCAACTTGGCCTTGTTGGCTTGTAGAAGTCTGATTTCTACCCTTATCAACTTTTTATTAACCTTTATCAGCATGTTTTCCTATGTTAAAAGATCTTTTCTTTGACCTTATATTGGTTGCTATAGAAGTGTATGACATATTTTGACCTTGTGAGTGATTCACTCCACAGAACTCATCACTTTGCCAATTAATCAATGCAACATTAGGAGCTCCTTCACCAATCTAAGAACCTTGCTATCCACTAGTTTCTTGAGTTGTATTTGTAGAACAACAGTGTTATTTTGTACCATGAGGACTTGGTTGATCATTCCATTCAAACAAGTGGCTTGGTTATGAGGTTGGTTACATGGGAAACACCACTCATAGTCTTGTGCCATTTTTTACACTAGTACAAGTTCTCTAGAACTACTAGCATCATTTTTATTGTAAGGTTAATAAGGCCTTGGATTAAAATTCCTTCTCTAAACTTAAGGATCAACTTGATAAGGAGGCCTATTAGGCTAATATGGTGATTGATATGGTATAGGATTTTGGCCTACCAGATTCTTGATATTCAATAAATCATTGCCAACAATTTTTAATAGGCTTTTTATATCTTGAAGATCTTGAGATGGGGCTGAGACACCCTTCTCATGGGATGAAACTTGGTAATTCAATGCTAAAATAGGGGGAATAACAACTATAACAAGTATTTTCACTAGGATAGGTGGTTGTACCTTAAGAAAAATAAGCATTGGAGGCCTTGGGGCTACTTTTCCAACTTGTATCAAGCTGGTTTTTGTTCTTATGGTGATGTCATATGCATTATGAAGTGTATTTCCACCCATTGACTGAATCATCATATATATATCACTATTAAGGTATTTAAGGAAATACAAGAATGAATGTTGGGCCTAAGGTCTTATTGTTGTTGGAATTATATCCCAAGTTTTTTGGAAATGGTAGTTAAAATCAGACATGTGCTCGTGTGGAGCACTTTTGATTGTAGTTAGTTTCTCTACCAAAGATAGATGATTTGACTTGTCTTCAAATTACTTGTGTAAGCCATCACCCAGTTCATCCCATGTTTTGATTGAATTAATTGCCAAACTATTGAACCATTGCCAAGCTTTTCTGTTTAGTGATGTATCTAAGAGTTTGGTTACCACATTCTCAGTTGTGATATTGTGAACTGAGCATAAGGTAGCTACATCCTTGATATGCTCAATAGGGGTAGTCTGATCTTCTCCTATGAAATAAGGTAAGATTCTAAGGGATTCCATAGGAATATCATCATGTTGAGAAATATTTAATGGACTACCTCCATTAAATGATGCAAAAGAAAATTTCCTTGCAATTGTATTTTCTAGTACTTGTACATTTGGTACTAGAACTCTTGGAATAGGACTTGCAAGTAGATAATTTGGAGGCATAGAATTTGATCTACCTTGGCTAGGACTCCTCATTTTCCTCCCTTTTCTTCTTGGTGGTGAAAGCTACAAATACTTGAAAGGATAAGAGCCTTTTCTTGTTTGCACTCTTCTAATGTGTTGATTGCATTGGATCTACTTTAAAAATCATTTATTAGAGTCACCAAGTATATGTTTATAACCTCAAAAAGGTCAAAAATATTGTTGCATATACTAGGACATTAGTGAAAACTTTGTTATTATTGACTAAAACAAGTTTTAGAGTCCCACTGAGTGTGCCAAAAACTATTGTCATGAAGGATTGTTCCCTGAATAATAAGCTTTAAATCTTGGAAATCCTATGAAATGTGGGGAAATCCTCAAGCTTGTGGGTTGCCTAAAATGAGGATGAACCTCCAGATTATGAGCTAGTTCCCCTTCAAAACCTCCTACTTACTTGTTGTCTTGTTTGGAAAGGGAAAGAGTTTGCTTTGGAAATGAAAATCTACTGCTACTAGGAGGTAATGCACCAATTTTTAAACTCTATTATCAGCTCTAAACTCATTATTAGATTAAAAAAAAGGATTGCTTGCTCATAACTCAAAACTAAATCATGAAATACATAAATGTTTTATGAGAAGGTTTGTGTTCAATCTTTGTTTGAAGGAAAAGAAGTTTACACAACTTCAACTACTAGAACATTTTAACACAACTCATAACCTATATTTAACATGTATTCTTACGCTTTCACAATTCATAAATGAGACATATTTAAAGGTTTTATGACGAAAACACAATAAGTGCATCAAATCATTTATTTGCCACACTAAAATAATAAGACATTTTTTAGAAAAAACTACTTTTATTAAACTTGAAAGGAATCTTGTTGTTACAACTAAAAAAGCTTCTAAATACTGAAAATACTTTTGAAATTTTTTGAGTTACAATGCTTTGTACTTGTTTTGTATGCAAGCAAAAAGAAAAGAACTCCTTGAG
Source organism: Sequoia sempervirens (assembly GCA_007258455.2). Lineage (NCBI taxonomy): Eukaryota > Viridiplantae > Streptophyta > Pinopsida > Cupressales > Cupressaceae > Sequoia > Sequoia sempervirens. The sequence goes on from VDFB02047230.1 coordinate 541,647,303, forward strand.
AAAAGAAGACAAGAAGAAGACATAGAAGAGAATCTTGATTTTTGACTCAAAGAAGGATTGATGATGAATTAATTGTCTTCCTTTCTTGAAATCTCCTCCAACTTGCATGACAAATCTCCTTTGGGTCATGCACAAGAGAAAACCCTACAAAAGGGCCTTAGAACTGCCCCTAATCGACTATTTGCATGTTGAAAAGTTGTCTCAATTGATACTAAACCAATGTGGGGTCTTGAAATCAATTATAACTACTACATCTACCCCAAAATCCCTTCTTTTTAGGCCCCTAACTGATTGTTAAGGTACTTTGCATGATGTTTTCAAACTATTGAGCATATAAGACAAAAAAGGCTTAATTTAAGGGCTCCAAACTACCTCAATTTGCATGATTTTAGGCTCTAACTCCACCTTACTTCATTTATGACCATGAGGGTCCCTAGAATAGGCCAAAACTTCCTGTAAGTGCATGGTGATTGAGCATGAAGACGACTCAAATTGTGAGAATTCATAGATACCCTTGTATGATGTTGTTCTTGTGAGGAGTTGTTTTCAAAAATCAGTCTTAAATGTTTTCTTTGACAATAGGCTGCCCATGTCCTCTGTACATGGAAAATTATTCATTTCCATTACAAATAGTCCATTATTTCCTCATCAATTAATGACTATTTTGATCATTAGACTAGCTTTTATCTTATGTGTGACTGTCCTAATTATTTTTATAGTTGAGTAACTAATGGTAATTACCCCTTTAGCTATTAATCCTTATGAATATCTTCACTATTCTAGGTCTTTTATTGACCTCTTATGTTTAGAAGTAAATGGTCATTTCTAGCTTATATCAATGTCTTCTCTACCCGATGGAGAGTGATTAAAGACTACCCATGCTTTAGGACTACCTCTCACTTTTGGGGATGACCCTGTTCTCAACTAGCATGGTTGTCCTTATCACAAAAGGGATTCAACAATATTGATTTTTCTATTCCAATCATCGCCCTCTTGTTGATTGTCCTAATTATTCTTATATGGATGTATTAGATTTATGAATTATGTCCTTCATTGACTATCACTATAGTCCTACTTTTCCCCTACAAGGTGATTTTGTAGATGGTGAATGTTACTCCTTTAAATGCTATTCAAATGCTCTCCAAACTCTGTCTATGTTTCCAAACTCCCTTAGACAACCTTTCTATCTTTGTTCAACTTGCATATGATTGTCTTCTTCACTATGAACTATCCCTTCTTCTTTACACTCTTCTATAGGAAACTATCAATATTAACTCCTTTTATTTCATTATTGGCTATCTTTAGGTCTATAGTTAAAATCGTCATTCTGAATTTTGCAATGAGCAACCTTTTCTAACTCAGACTTGTGCTCTTATTAATGTGAACTATCCTTTCTCAAATCTATTACTAGTTTACCTTAGACATAGGACTATCCTCCTCAAATGCATTTATCATTGTCCCTCATTCACTATGGAGGTAGTTTCCCTTTTTTCAAAACTTCTTACAAGGACCTTTCCTTGACTGTAATCTTCATGCATTGTCTGCATTTATTATAGATAAAGACTATTCTCCTTGATAATTCATTCTCCTTATTATTGTGGCTATTCTTTGATTGGTGGTTGTGCATTATCTCTTGGTGGACTATATTGAAGTTATTGTCCCTTTAAGTTTGTCATGAAACATGGAACCTTATGTTATAATTGCAAAATATTCAATGATTTGACTATGAGATGACCAAGATGTTGTTGATGCTTTTGATCAATGCCTTGAATACCACCCCTTTATGAACTAAAATAGAATGAATGCCCTTACATATGCTACTGATGACTTCAAGGACTATCATAAGGGTTATAGTGTATTTTTCATCCTCTACTTCTTAAGACTTCTCCCAAGTTGAAAGACTACTCATGACTATTAACCCTTTAAAGGTTGTCCCTTCTCATGGAGTCTTACCTCTATCCATCATAACTTCCTATAGTACTATCCCTTTTGATTTGTGTTATTTCTTCAACTCTGACTTGTTTGATTGTGTGATGCCATAATAGAATTCTTCATGAATTGTCATCTATTTGCATGAGGTTGTCATGCTCATTAAGGACTATCCCTCTCTAAAAGTCTAAGACTATCCTTCTTGGTCAATACCTTTGACTGTCATGAATTTCCTTGTAACATTGCCCAATGCTCAAAACTCTCATGTAACCTCTACTCTTCAAGATTTTGCACAAGTGAGAGGACTTTCCTCCATCTTTTACATTATTGTGAGTATTTCCTATTGTCATCAATTCCCTCATGTCATCCCTCTTTGACTTTAATATGTCAAGAAATTGTACATAAAACCTTGATCTGGTATTGTATTATACCCCATAGGTTATTGAAAGTTGTCCTTATCTAATAGTTTGAACTATAGACTAGTACTTTTAGTATGAAAGGATTTAGTAGTAGTAAGGTGACATGATATCTCATCATGATACCTATCTTTCTCCTGAGTTTGTGCACTTGGTACAAAATCAAATGACCTACTAGATACAAAATTTGTATTATTTATAGTGTCCTTTGAAGGATTATTTGTGTCAAGATTATTATCATTCAATGATAAATTTCCATCATCCTACAAAGGACTACCCTTGCTACTCATTGCTATAGTATCATAGTCTAATGTTTCATAGTAATGCATCATCTCATTGTGCTAGGGTAGTGTATTTTTATGCTTTCAAAATTATCCATCGTAAAATATTCCATATATTCTAATACCTCTCCTTCAAGAATAACTTCATTAGATCTGAATGAAGTATCTACATTCCCTCTCTATATATAAATAATGTGCATAAGCTTTGCATCTATATCTGCAATGGACTAACAAGATTACAATAGCCATGTACAACAAATATATTAGAAGAATTTAAATTTAAATGCAATAGTCATAATAGCATGAGAATTTAATCTTCTTAGAAAACTCTTTTTCACTAACTTCAATCTCTCTACACCTTTCTTTTTCCAACTTGCATAGGTTCATGACCCTTGTGATGAGTTGAAAGTCATACATTTTGTGCTTCTTTTGGACTTTAAGAAGAAAGTCTTGTTCGCAATCTCAAACTGCATCATGCTTCCCACGATTCCTTAGTTAATTACACCTGGGTTTTAATACATTCACTTAAAACATTAAATTCCACCATCTTGGGGGTTGTTATTTGGAGGAATTATCATAACAAAGTCATGATAAGGACTAAAAACCATTACATAGTTATACAGACCTTGATATATATTCATGCTCATGGAAATGACATTCAAATCAATAATATCATGCTTGGTAGGTATAAGATATCCATTTGAAGTAGAAAATGTCATATTTTCTCAACTATGATAGTGCTCTCTTCTGTTCTTGAACTCATAGTGATGCCTTCATGCTTATAGCATGATCTACACCTTCATTCTTTGTGAGAGTGACTGCAAAATCTTGACAGTGAAAACCTTTATCATTGTCTTACTTGACTCAAGGGTCTCAAGATAGTGTCATCAAACTCTTGATAGTGAAACATATGCAAGGTGTTTCCTCCTCTCAAAAAATAGACCTAGGTTTTAATGCTTCTTTAGTCAAGTCCTATGTTCTCATAGCCTTTTATAGTACAAATACCCTCCCCTCTTTTGTCTTATACAATATACAACATAAATGACATCAACAAAAGATGCATGAGAGGGAGAAGATTTCAACATGATTTTCATAGTAGAGGTGGTGCATGCATATAGGAAAAGAGATATCATAGGGCATAAGCTAACAAACTTAGCTTGTGCATGAGATTTATGAGATATAACTGGCAAATTAGGAACCCACAACTCTTTTTCTTCATGAAAAATCCAACACTACCTCACCCTTGATAAACTCCATGAACTGAGAGAATTGATGGCTATTCAACTAGTAGAGAAGTAGTGTCATTTCTATGGAACCCTAGAATATTAAGAGAGGAACTTGAGATGAGGAAAAGTTAAACCTCCTTTAACATATTTTCCTTCTTTTCCTTTTACAACGTTGAATTTGGCCTTTCTCATAAACTGGCACTCACTTTTGATTTTTTTTTCCTTTTATAATTAAAGTATAACTCTTAACCTTGGTGTGAATGAAATAACACTTAAGGATTTAAATTCAGTCTTTTTAATGAATATTTTTAAATAAGACTCTAGATAGAGTATTAAAATCTTATTTTATCTTTTTTTTTAAGACTTAAGACCAAAATAATGACTATTTGAATGAACCATTCAAATAATGTCGAGTTTTTGCAAAAAAGGACTATAGTCTTGTTGCATATCATACATGTGTGTTCCTTTGTCTTCATGTTGGTTTTCCATGGGATCTTAGATCCTAGGAGCTTGATCATCTCCCTTGACCCTTTGTCATCCTATCTCTTTAAGATTTGTACAATTGAACCCCTCTTGACATATGTTTCTATACTTTAGTGTGATTCTGAGTGTAAGTTCATACTCTCACTAAAGTGGGGGCTAAATGTAGCATCATAACTTGTCACCCTTGACAATTTTAAACTATGTTTTGCTCCCCTTTAAATTATTAAACCTAATTAAGCTCCTATTTTTCAAAATTATCTATTCCACAAATTATTTTAAAATTTTCTAATAATTTTCAAGCATAAAACAAATAATTTCATTTAATACACTTCTAAAAATAGGGCTAGGACATTGGTGCCTAGGACACCTATATCCCCCTATTTTGAATCCAAATTTAAATATTGTTGTGGGTATTTTATTTTTTAAAATTCAAATATTTAAAGTCAACTATCGAGATTTAATTTTTGAGAAATTAGAATAATAGCGTATAAATACCTAGTTATTATATCATTTGAAAATTAAGTGAAAAACAAGTGAACATCAAAAGAAAGAAATATTATAAAGAGAATTATTCAAAAATTCAAGAGTAGCCATTAGAGATTTATTGCAACAATTCAAGATCCAACATCATGTCAAAGTGTATGTGAATTCATGTGTTCATGTTATCATTTTTTTGTGAAAGCTAACCCTTGTTGTAGGTCTCCAAAGAAATTCAAGCAAGTAAGATCAATACCTTGAGGTGATGTGTGTGAATTCATTCCTTTAAGGAAGCCATTGAAGGCTGGTGAGTTGTAGCACTTTGTGATTTCATCATTCCTTCCTTTCATTTATCCATTTATCATTGGCATTGCCATTGTGGAAGTGGAAACACTAACACGAGGTTTGACCAAGGTGAACCCCTAAAATGGAACAATATTTCCTCTCTATGAATGTGAAGATCTCAAGTATTTTAGAGATTGAAGGAAGCTTGAAGACACTTTATTCATTGTTGCATTCAAAACCCTAGGCCTTGACAAATAAGAAAAAAATAATTTCAAAAATATCTGATAGTGATTTGGAAAGTTTGTAGACAAGAAACAAAGGTGCGTATTTCGACATTAGTGGACTATGAAAATATATATGAAAATTATCTAGTAGGATAGTGGTGCCCCTGGAAGAAACATCCTCATATATTTAGTTGAAATTTGTATCACAAGTTCATAGTGTCCTCCCCTTTCTATTTCTCCTATCTGATTCCTTTGTGACATTTGAATTTTTTTGTTTAAGTGTTAAAGTGGTTATTTGCATCATTGGGAAAATTAGATCATTGCATTTCATTATTAGGATATTTCCAGATTTGGTTAAGGGTTAGTTGACTCACCTATTAGGCTATAATTCAATCACACACCTTGTCCAAATCCATAAAAAACCCATTCCATATTTTCATTTTCATCCCTACTCATAAGATATCCCCTCTATTTAATGAAATCCCTAGGGAAAAGTGTCGAACCCTAAGATGAAAAATCGAAGGTCCCCTTTTCCCAAAATTTCATTATATATTACATACTATATTATATATTATATATTATATCTTATATCTTATATATTATATATGATATATTTATAATATATAATATATATACTATATACTACATATTATATACTATATGCTACATTATAATATATATAGAGTAAGAGAGAGAGAGGAGTGAGAGAGAGTTATCTAGGTAGGGTACTCGAGGGAGAGACTTGAGAGAGAGAGAGGGAGAGAGAAAATTATCTAGGTAGAATGGGAGGGTGGGACCTAAGAGAGAGGGGAAGTGGGAGGAATAGAGGTAGGGAGAGACTTGAGAGAGAGGGAGGGAGAAAGAGAGAGGGAGGGACAAATGGAGGGAGAATTATCTAGGTAGGGTGGGAGGGAGATACTTGGGAGAGAGAGTTATATAGGTATGGTGGGAGTGAGACTTGAGAGAAAGAAAGGGGTGGGAGGCATAGAGGGAGGGAGAGACCAAAGAGAGAGAGAGAGGGGGTGGGAGGGATAGAAAAATGGAGTGACCTGAGAGACAATGGGGGGTGGGAGGGATAGAGAGAGTTGTTTAGGTAGGGTGGGAGGGAGAAACTTGAGAGAGAGAGAGGGAGGGAGGGAGGGAGGGATGAAGGGGGGAGGGAGAGAGAGACCTAAGAGAGAGAGGGAGGGTGAGAGGGATAGAGGGATGGAGCAACCTAAGAGAGAAAGAGGGTGTGGGATGGATAGAGGGAGTTATCTAGGTAGGGTGGGAGGGAGAGACTTGAGAGAGAGAGGATGGATGGAGGGACAAATGGAGAGGGAGGGATGGAGAGTTATCTAGGTAGGGTGGGAGAGATAGAGGTAGAGAGAGGGACATAAAGACAAAGGGATGAAGGGATAATTATCTAGGTAGGTGGGAGGGATAGAAGGAGAGAGATAGAGATAGGGAGTGGGAGATAGTTATCTAGGAAGAGTGGGAGGGATAGAGGGAGGGAGAGACTTGAGAGAGAGAGGGAGTTATCTAGTTATGGTGGGAGGGAGAGACCTGAGAGAGAGGGGCATGTGAGGGATAGAGGGAGGGAGCAACCTGAGAGAGAGGGGGAGGGAGGGATATGGGGAGAGAGAGGGAGGGAGGGAGAGGCCTAAGAGAGAGAGGGGGTGGGAGGGATATCAGGAGGGAGTTACTTGAGAGGGAGGGACATAGGGAGAGTGTAGTGTAAAAAATGTATACTCTTGAAAAAAGAGGAAATTTCACGTTTAATTTTGACCTATTTTTGCATCTTTGCATTAATTATTCCTTAAACTTACTATTTATAGGCCCTTAAGACTCATCATTTTGGACCTTAAGGCTTATTCCACTCAAAAATCATACAAATACTGACAAATAACATTCAAATCATTCAAATTCTAGAAAACTCACCTCAAAAACCTTTGGTGGGACTAAGTTTCCCAGGGTGGTGACTTAGTTCCTTTTGGGGGATTTTTCAATTTTAAGTAGGAAAATCATCGAATTAATTCAAATTTTTGATGGATGTCATCTTGTGAGGTATAAATAATGAATAATTAGGTATGAATGCCTATAAATATAAGTTTTTAGGTCATTTTAAGAACATTTAGTCATTTTCAACAAACAAATTCAAGAGTCAAGTGTTGAATATATTTCACAAGAAGATTCATTAGTCTATCTACAACAAAGTTCAAGCTTTAGGGCAGCAATCTAGGATTTTTGCAGGTCTTCAAGCTCACCTTTTTTTTCCAAGATATGTCATTGTCAAATGTTGATCATGGATGCCTATGGAGAATCATGAAGAATTCTAGGTGGGGAGATGAAACTAGCCATTAATCCAAGCCTAAGGACTTGTTTTCTAAGTGATTCCATCTTCCATTTTCTCTCTATTTTCATCCTAAGGAAGGTTTGCATGTTATTAAGATTCATTTCTAATGATATTAAGGATCTCTTGTAATGAGTCTTGCATCATTCTAGTTTCATTTATGCATCTTATTCTTGCATGTTAGAATAGGGTTGCAACTTTCTTCAAATTTCCTAGTCTTAGATGCACTTAGGGATAAGGTCTTACAACACATTTGATTAACTCTTTCAAGGTTTAAATGCTAACTAGGGGTTTGATAGAGGAAAACCCCCCATTAGAAACCAAATTATATTCTATTTTGTAGGTGTTTTCACAAAATTGGATCTGGGTTTCAGTCAGAGAATAAAGTACAGACTGAGAGCTTCAGTTTCCACTTTTAGATTTTTAGAAAAGCCAAAGTGGACTAAGTCACCATTAGTGGTGAGTTAGTCCCATTGCACAATTTTTTTATAAGTATTTGTAGATCTGGATACCCATTTGGCTAAAACAGGTTCTGGAGTAGTTTTCTAGATCTGGGACTAAGTCACCCAGCTTGGCACAAGTGTCATAGTTGGTCAGAAAATCAAATTTTCCAAAATTTTAGAGATATTTATAGTATTCACCGTAGCCTTTGTCAATTTATAGGTGCACTCTTTCTATTTGGCTTCTTTATCTTGCTTTATATTTCATTCAATCTATCTTTCTGCATATAACAACGTGTTTTCAAACAAAGTGTATTTCTTTAGTTTTGCGTTAATAATTCATCTCTTTTATCAGTTCTTTGCATATAGGAAATTATATTTAGACATATTTTAATCATATTAGCATTATTCTTGAGTGAACCACACAAAATTTTTGGATGCCATTCTCCTTTTAGGTGCAAAACCCTAGAAGTGTAAGAGAGTGCATAACCCAAAAAAATTACGGTTCATTTTGGTGAACTTGCATCTAGAACATACTACTTTTGATTTAGAGTGTATTTACACTGTAAGCATAGTTTACACTACATTTTTCATTTTTTCATTTACATTCTATGGTTTCATATCTTGCATTAGTGAAAAACTCATTTAAGCTTGCATTATTGCATTTCATTTCCTTGAACAATAGTGAAAATTTCAATCTGCACTTTAGATTTGCATTGTATAGCACAAGAGACATAAGCATCCATTAGAAAATTCAAAAAACTTAAAAAATACCCCTACTAGGACTAATTTTCTACCATGGGCGACTTAGTCCCAATACACATTTTGCATCTATATTTCGAACATTCAATTTCCAGTTTCTTAAGTTGATTGTCTCAGTTACTTTTCTATTTTAGTTCAGTTATTTTATGTTACATTGTCATAATTAGAACTAGTATCATTTTATTTCATGGCCATTATGAATAGCATTATATTTTTACAATTTTCATTTTCAACATTAGTTCCTAGTTCATTTAGACTAGATTCATCAGCAACTACAAACAAAATCCTCAAAACATCAAATGAAAGAATAAAAACAATGCTTCACTTTAGAAAAACTATATCATCCAAACCTTTTAGTAGTGATGACTTGGATAAGTTAGATAAAGCTCTACAGGGCTTCTTCTCACTAAGTTCATCTACTAAGGTTTGTGATGAAAAAACCAAACCTTTTAGTAGTGATGACTTTGACATGTTAGATGAATCTCTTTAGGACTTCATCTCACAAAATCCATCCACTGAGGTTTGTTGTGAGAAACCTAAAACAAAATATTTCAATGTAATTCAATCTCAACTCATACTTTAACCACCTTCACATAAACCTCAACCTCCACCTAAACCTGAGTTTACCCTTTACCCACCTAAGCATGATGTTTTTGCTCACACACATTACACTAGAAATAATCTGCAACTAGTAAAACCCACCCCAACACCCTTACCTTTACCCAATCCCATATTTCATAGTGCTCCTCACTTAAATTCCCACCTTAGGGAGTATGATCTTGTTGAAAAACTTAAGAATACTCTTGAAAATATATCCCTTTGGGTCCTTCTTCAGAATTCACCAAACTATTATACTATGCTCCAAACACCATTGCAACAAATAGTGGTTCCTCCTAGTACAAATGCAAATTATGTGGTAGATCTAATACAAGGAGTGAATATAGTTAATATAGAAATTACCTTCCATCAACATGAGTTCCCTCTCTTTGAATTAAGGAAGCAAAATGAAGCCTTTATGATAATAGCCCAATTCAATCAAATAGAAATCAAACAAATCCTTGTTGACAATGGCTCTAGCCTTAATGTGTGCAGTGTGAAACTTCTAGATAGATTACATGTGGATAAATCACAAATAAAACTTGATTCCTTATCTATTCAAGGATTTGACAATATAACTAAGCAACCACTTAGTGTAATAACATTACCTATTATAGTTAGAATGGCTACTTTGCAAATTCCTATTCAGGTGATGCCCTATGATCTTTCATACAATATTATTTTGGGAATACCATGGATTCATCAAATGCATATGGTGCCTTCGACCCTTCATCAAATAATGAAATATGTCTATAACAACAAATTTTATCAAGTTGAAATAGACCTGGAGCCTAAAAGTTTCTTACAACTTGGAAAAGGAAGAACAAGTCCTCTGAACACATTGATTCCAACATCTCACACAGAGCCTCTTGAGACCAACAAACAAGAAGAAGAACCCATGTCTAAATTGCTAGGTGATGATTGGGGATCATTAGAATTCACACCTTCATTTATGGTTGAATACATAATCACACAAAAAAGAAGATGCAAAACAAGAACAACCAATGGTTAATGTCAGCTCAGAATTCCAAATAATCTTCCCAAGAATCTACCTCATCTACTTTGGAATAAAATACAACTTACACAACAAATTTCAATGAGATAGATTATCAACAATCACCTAACCCAACAAAAATAGAAAGACTTTATGGAAAAGACTATGAACTCATGAAACAATTGGGATACAATGGTAAAGGATATGGAAAACATGAACAAGGAATTTGAGTTCCTATAGAACCTAAGACACAAGAGGCAAAGATTGGTTTGGGATATTCCCTTTCTAAGATAACAAAAAGAACTCAATGACCATTGCTCAACATCAATACCATTGCATGTAAACCAAGAACCAATCTCACACTAAAGTATCTTGAATTACTTGATATAGATTTACCACCATCATGGGAGTAATTTGAAAATGATGAAGCTTTGTAACAAATGTTAGGTGCTTCTAATAAAAAATCTTCTTCAAAGATACAAGTTACCTATGCTATGATCAATACCAAGAAAAAAGATATTGATACCAATGAGCAAGACACAAGCATGGAACCATATAATCCTAATTTCCCAAGTCAAATGCACTTCCCTTGGGAGATAAAATTGATATACCAATGGATGTAGATGATAAAGAAAAAGTAATTAAAATAGGGAAGTTCCTTAATGATGAAAAACAAGAGGATACTACAACCTTACTTCATGAATTTCTTGAACTTTTTGCTTGGAAATATTCTGATATGCCATGAATAGATTCGAAGATAGTGACACATAACATCATTCTTGCTGACAATTTTAAGCTTCTCTGAAAAAAGATATGAAAAATGAATCCTAAAATAGCCTTGCTTGTTCAAGGAGAACTTGAAAAACTCCTTGACACAGGTTTCATTTGACCAATTGATTATTCTCCTTGGATCTCAAACATTGTTGTAGTTGTAAAACTTCAAAAATCATATTAGGACATGTACAAATTTTGTGACTTGAATAAAACCTCTTTAAAGGATGATTTTCCCCTTCTTAATATTGACATGATAGTAGATTCAACTGCAGGACATGTTTTGTTGTCATTCATGGATGGATTTTCTGGATATAATAAAATCTTCACCAACCCACAAGATCAATATAAGACAACATTTACAACCATTTGGGATACATTTTGTTGGATTATGATGCCTTTTGGATTAAATAATGCAGGCACAACCTATCAACAAGCTATGATATTGATATTCCATGATTACATACATAAAATCTTGGAAGACTATGTTAATGACATCCTAGCTAAATCATTAACAAGATAAGACAATGTGAGTGTCCTTCAGAAGATCTTTGAATGGATGGACAAATACAACATGAGACTAAATTCGAAAAAGTGTGTCTTTGGAGTAGATAGTGGAAAAAATTTAGGGTTTATCATATCTCATAGAGGCATTGAGGTTGACACAAAGAAAATTGATGCTATAATAAGCATGCCACCTCCTAGAAACATTTCCCAATTACACACGTTACAAGGAATAATTCAAGCCATATGTCATTTTGTTAGATCCTTAGTTGATCGAACATTACCTTTCACACATCTCAAAAAGGATGTGCATTTTGATTGGAATGAGGATTGCAAACAAGACTTTGAGAGTTTGAATGAATACCTTGCAACTCGCCCCATTTTACAACCCACTATGCCAAACAAACCGTTCATCCTTTACATAGCTGCATCATCCCATGCTCTTGCAACATTGTTGGCTCAACAAGATGAAAGTGGTAAATAAAATATTGTTTATTACATTAGCTCAACTCTAATAGATTATGAAACGTGATACACACCAATCGAAAAATAATGTTTGGCTCTTGTATTCGCTACTAGTAAGTTGCGACACTATTTACTAAATGTGGAAATACAAGTAATGACAAAATTTGATCCTCTCAAACATATTTTTAATAAAATAGACTTATTAGGCCATCTAGCTAAATGGGTAATGTTGTTGACTAAGTTTGACCTTAAGTTTGTTTCAAAAAAAGAAATCAAGGGCCAAGCGTTGATCGACCACTTGGTTGATGCTCCTTCTCCTTTAGCACTACCTAGAAATGACTCTTTTCCTGATGACAGTGTGTTGACAGTAGAAGTTCCTACATGGGAATTATATTTTGATGGATCCAAGTGTAGAATATGCTCTGGCACTAGGGTTATATTAATTCCACCTATAGGAAATCCTATTCCCTTGTCATATCGATTAAATTTCCTATGTATGAATAACATAGCTTAATATGAGGCATTAATTGTTGGATTGTGTGTCGCTTTAATCATGGGTGTCAAAGATATTAAGATCTTTGGTGATTCACAATTAGTGATCAAACAAATAAACAGAGTCTACCAAGCTAAACATGACAAGTATCACAATATAAGGCTCTCACAATGACATTGTTGGACCAGTTTGAATCATTCACCATTGATAACATCCCACGAAAAGATAATCGACATGCAAATGCAATGGCAAGTACTGCTTCTCTTATATCACCTCAAGATCCTTCAAAAGACATCATGTTCACTATTCATCCAATCATGCAACCCTCAATAAATAATAAATCTAAAGATGCATTAAAAACTATCAAGGACGACTCGAGTGAATGATATGATACCATATATAACTATTTAAAAGATGGTACCATACCTGAGCCAACAACAAAAAACACCCGAACTTGTTTAAAACAATTAGCAACCAAGTACATAATCCTTTCTGACGTGTTATATAGAAGATCCTTTGATGGCATTTTACTTAGATTTCTTAGGGATTCTGAAATAAATATGGCAATTGAACAGGGTCATGCGAGCGCCTGTGGAGGTCATTTTGGAGGAAGGTCCTTAGTGCAAAAATTCCTTCGTATGGGATACTACTGGACAAATATGGAAAAATATTGTTGTGTATGTTAAGCGATGTCACAAATGTAAATAACACAATAATTTTATTCATGCTCCTACTTCTAATCTTCATGCCCAAATCCCTATTTCGTCATTCTCCATATGGGGATTGGATCTAATTGGGAAAATCTCACCATTGTTGCTACGTCCTTAATATTGGTATACATCGGGTAATGAATAGTTAGTTTGTGGCTATCTTAAATCCTAGTTAAGTCATATTATCATTATTATATCATTATTTAGTTGGTTAGGTCAGCCTAGGGATTATATAGTGGTGTCTAAGTTGGCCTAGGTGATATCCTCAGCATAAATAGGTATATATAGGTGGTTGTGAGTCTTATCTCATCATCATATTGTGAAGTGTGTTATCATTAGAGATATTTGGAGGTTTTCCCCCTCAAAATTCCTTGTTATTCTTAGTTATTATCAAGTATTTTTAGCATATTTCATATCATATTCTTCTATTTTACAAGTTATTTCATTACAAGTGGTATCATAGCATGATCTTGGCACCATAGAGGCAAGGTTTTTTTCTCAATATTGGAGGAAATTTTAGGAAGAGCATATCTTTTAGATTTTGGTGAATCTTTTTCTAATTTTAAAAGGGTTTTTGAAGAACATATTAAAGAAGCTAAAATATATATTTCAGAGGAATTGGAGCATAATTGAGTGAATTATTGTAGAATTAGGGTTTCTACACAATTTATTTGGAATTTGCATATCTCTCAAATATTATTGAATTGGAGCTTTATTTTTATTGGGGTTTTGAAGATATACTAAAGGAGATTACAATAAAAAGTTTGGAGAAATTGGAGTAGAAATAAGCAAGTTATTGAAAAATTAAGGTTTCCACAAATATCACTCTCAAGGCCGAAAATTTTCTTATTTCTTGGAGATTGTTTTAGGTGAGAGGTATTTTGACCGTATTAAGTTATAGTAAATTTTTTAGAAAATTAAAGTTTCATTTGTGTGATTTATTTCAAAATGATTGGTTTCCATCATGATGGGGCTTGCAACAAGGGGTAAAAAGAATGTTGTCACTCTGGGGAAGACTTCTGAAAAGGATGGGGTAACCATAGAGGATATTACTCCTAATGAGGAAATCAATAAGTTCAAGGAAGACATTTCCTCAATGAAGATGGATATGTATGATCTAAAAGGAGATATATTGGATATATGAAGCATGTTAAGCACCTATATGAATGAACCAAGAAAGGAGTTCTCAAGCAACCAAGGTGATACTTCTAGGTCAGCTAACATTGAAACAAGTTTTAATACTCCTATGGGATATAGGAATTTGTTTCCAAAGGTGGATATGTGCAAGTTTGATGGCAAGGATCCTCTAACATGGATAAATCAAATGGATATTTATTTGAAGTACATCAAATCCAAAATGGGCAAAAGGTCACGATGGCTTCCCTATATCTATAACTAGATCAATTCATTTGGTATCATTGGCTTTGTACTCATCGAAGGTAAAAGGGTCTCACTGTCTCATGGTCAATTTTTATGGAGAAACTCCAAGCACAATATAACAATAGCGTGACAAACAACTTCTTCAGCTAGCTTGCTAAACTTCAACAAACATGATCAGTTAAGGATTATATTCAACAATTCCAAAATCCATCCTTAAGAGTGGATACAATTATAGAGGAGAACTTGAATTATTTATTCTTGGGGGGTCTCAAGGATCACATTCAACATGAGGTAGGCATATTTAGTCCTAGCTCTATAAATGAGTCTTTTATCTTAGCACACAAGGTGGATGAGAAGTATTTGATTCCTAAGAAGCAATGGGCTAATATGACAAGAGAGAAAGGATATTCAACACATTCTCTTCCCTAACCTACTAGGTTGACTCCACAAATTAAGGAGAAAAGAGAAAAAAGGTTGTGTTTCAATTGTCATAGCAAATACAATCGATGACATAAATGTAGTGAAAAGAAATTGTTCTATATTGAAGGTCCAAGTGAGGAAGAAGAGGAGGAAAGTCTCATATTAGAGGATGAAAGGGAGTCAAATGAGGAATCACATGATTCTTAATTGATCATTTCTTTACATGCACTCTTAGGTTTCAGTTCTCCACAAACTCTCAAGGTGGTGGGGTTCTTAAAAAAGTAGAAAGTAACACTGTTGATTGACTCAGGTAGTACTCATAATTTCATCAACAAATGGTTAGCTACTCATCTAAATTATTTTATATATCTAGCTCTAGAGTTTTAGTTTTTGATTGTAGATGGTGGTACAGTTAGTTGTTTAGGGAAGTGTCATAGCATTAAATTATCCATGGGAGATTATCAAATTGATACCCCAATGTATGCAATATCCATGGGTGCAACAGATATTGTTTTCGGAGTACAATGGCTTACTACATTGGGAACAATTGAGATGAACTTCCAAGAACTATTCATGAGATTTCAATTAGAAGGAAAGGTAGTAGAGCTAAGGGGGTTGAGGGAAAATTCCCCATAGATGGTAAGCTCTCATCAAATAAAAAAGTTTCTTAAGAAAGGATTGGATGAATTTGTAGCCCATCTATGCTCATTAGAAGTCTCTCAATCTAATGCTCCTACTCATCCAGATTTACAAGCTATAATTGATTGTCACTCATTTGTTCTTGGAGACATGCCTAAAGGACTTCCTCCTAAGATGGATCATGATCATTCCATATAGTTAGTTCTAGGGAGCCAACCACCAAACATCAGGCCTTACTGGTACCCACACATACAAAAGAGTGAGATAGAAAAAATTCTAGAGGAGATGCTAGAGGAAAGAATTATCAGGCATAGCCAAAGTACTTACTCCTCACCTGTGGTGATGGTACGTAAGAAGGATGACACTTGGTACATGTGTATGGATTATGGAGTGCTCAACATGTACACCATTAAAGATAATTTTCTTATTCTTGTCATCGATGATTTGCTAGATGAATTGAATGTAGCTATGTATTTTACCAAGTTAGATCTTAGATCTAGTTATCACCAAATTTGGATTAAGGAGGAAGATATTTGTAAGACAACATTTCAGACTCATGAGGGTCATTATAAATTATTGGTGATGCTATTCGGTCTTACCAATGCACCACCTACATTCCAAAGTTTGATGAATTCCATTTTTAAGAAGCTCTTGAGAAAGTTTTTGTTAGTGTTCTTTGATGATATATTGATTTATAGCAAGACTTGGGAAGAACATTTGCAACATGTGGATCAAGCATTACAAATAATTGAAGATCATCAACTCTATGCTAAGCCATCCAAGTGTTCTTTTGGTCTTAAGGAGGTGGAGTATTTGGGACACATAGTTTCACATGAAGTAGTAAAGGTGGACCCTAACAAAATTAAGGCTATCATGGAATGGCTTATTCCAAAAACCATTAAGAAACTGAGGGGTTTCTTGGGATTGACAGGGTACTATAGAAGATTTGTGAAGAATTATGGTCGTATAGTAGCACCCCTCACCACTCTATTGAAGAAGGATTCTTTTCATTGGAATGAGTCCACTAATACAACATTTGAGAGATTGAAGGAGGATATGTGTACAACTCTAGTGATTTCCACTCCTGACTTCACCAAGGAATTTATTGTGAAATGTGATGCTTCTAGAAATGGGATATGAGAAATTCTCATGCAAGAAGGTCAACCAATTACTTTTGAGAGTCATTAATTAAAGGGTAAGAATCAACTAAATCATGTTTATGAGAAGGAAATGCTAGCAATCCTTCATGCAGTTAAACAATGGAAGCCTTATCTAATGGGTAGACACTTCAAGGTTAAGATAGATCATGATAGCCTAAAATATTTTTTGGAGCAAAGACTATCTTTTGAAGAGCAACAAAAATGGGTCACTAAAATGTTAGGATATGACTTTGAGATTATATATAAGAAAGGGAAGGATAATATTGTGGCAAATGCACTTTCAAGGAAGGATGAGAAAGATGAAGCCTTATTGTGTGCCCTTTCAATATTACAAGAAAATTGGGTGGAGGAAGCTAAAGCAGAGTGGAAAAAGGATGTTGCAACAAGTAATCTCATCCAACAATTAAAAAGTGATTGTAGTAGTTCATATAAGTTTTGTTGGAAGGGGGATACTCTTTGGTATAAAGAGAATTTGTATCTTTGCAAGAATTCCACTCTTAAACACAAGATTCTCATAGAGCTACATGAGTCTCCAGTTGGTGGTCATTCAAGATTTTTGAAGAAATATCATCAAGTCAAGCAAGATTTTTTTTGGGAAGGGCTAAAAGGTGATGTTCAAAACTTTGTGATTGAATGTTTGGTTTTCCAAAGGAATAAAGGGGAGAAAATTAAGACACCAAGTCTCTTGTAGCCCTTATCTATTCCTAGCTAGTGTTGGGAAGAGGTATCCATGGACTTCATAACAGGGCTTCCCAAATCTAAAGGTCATAATGTCATCATGGTAGTAGTTGATCACCTCACTAAATATGCACATTTCATTGCATTATCACATCCTTTTACAACAAGTGCAGTGGAAAAATATTTTTTGAAAATATCCAAAAGCTACATGGTACACCTAAGGTTATTGTTAGTGATCGTGATCCTATCTTCACTAGTCACTTTTGGAAAGACTTATTCTCATGTTTGGGTACTCAATTGGCTCATAGCTCTTCATACGACCCTCAATCAAATGGGAAAATAGAGGTTGTTAATAAGTGTTTAGAAGGATATCTACATTGTTTCACTTCAAAGAAACAGTCTCAATGGGTAGATTGGCTACCACTTGCAGAATGGTGGTATAACACTTATTTTCATAGCTCATAAAAAATGTCTCCATTTTTAGAACTTTATGGATATCATCCTCTTTCCATCGCATCATCATTAAAGGTGTCACCAAGAGTTCAGGTAGTAGAGGACCACTTGCTTCATCAACAACGGGTACTTTCAAGACTCAAGAATAATTTAGCCATGACACAAAATCAAATGAAACAATAGGCATACCAACATCATAGTGAAAGAAGTTTTTAAGTTTGGGATTGGGTCTTCTTGAGATTGCATCCTTATAAGTAAATCTCACTAAATCAACAAAAAAAGAATTATAAGTTGTCTCCAAGGTATTATGGGCCATACCAAATCATTCAAAAGATCGGTAGTGTTGCCTACGAGCTAGAGTTTCCATCATACCAACAACAAAGATACATCCATTTTTTCATGTTTCTTGTTTGAATAAGGTAATTGGGCATAATATTCCAACTCAAACAACACTACCAAAGCTCTATGAAGAAGGAAGAATCATTTTGGAACTAGAGTGCATTCTTCAAACATGCACAAAGAAGCTGAGGAATAGAACTATCAATTAGTATCTCATCCAATGGAAGAATTTACTAGTTGAAGATGACACATGGGAGGACAAGTTCATTCAAAAGAATCCAAACTTGATTAGCATTGAGGACAATTCTTCTTTGAAGAGGGGGCATGCTATGCCCTTAATATTGGTATACATCGAGTTATGAATAGTCAGTTTTTGGCTATCGTAACTCCTAATTAAGTCATGTTATCATTATTATATTATTTAGTTGGTTATGTCTACCTAGGGCTTATATAGTGGTTTCTAAGTCGGCCTAGGTGATATCCTAGGCATAAATAGGTATATATAGGTGGTTGTGAGTCTTATCTAGTAATCATATTTTGAAGTGTGTTCTCATTAGAGATATTTGGAGGTTTCTCCCCTCGAAGTGGCATGTTATTCTTAGTTATTATCAAGTATTTGTAACATATTTCATGATATCATATTCTTCTATTGTGCAAGTTATTTCATTGCAACCATCCTCTGCTGGACATACATTTATCATTAATGCAACCAATTATTTTACAAAAAGGGTAGAACCTATTCCTCTTTGATACACCACTACTGATGTGATATGTTGTTTCATATTGGAACACATTATTGCTCGCTTTGGACTCACTTCCACATTAATATCAAACAATGGAATGCCATTTAAAAAACAATGATGTGAATAAGTTCTTAGAAAAATTTCATATCCAACATTGCTTTTCAACACCCTACTAACCACAATCTAATGGTCAAGCTAAAATCACTAATAAGATTCTCGAACAAATCCTCAAGAAAACTATTAACCAACATCACAAAGATTGGCACACAGAATTACAATATGTGCTATGGTCCTATTGAACAAGTGTCTGATCATCTATGGGGACTACACCCTACAACCTTGTTTACGCTAAGGAAATCATGCCCTTGGAGTTAGAAATACCTACATTACAAATTGCTCTTCAAAGTCTTATCGATAATGATACCTATAAGGATCAAAGATTGCACTAGCTTGAAATGCTTGATGAACAATGTATTAATGCTCTCAAGCATCTCCAAGCCTACAATAAGAAATTACAACGTAAAAATAATCATTATGTCATCCCTCAGACATTTAATAAGGGAGATTTAGTCTTATATGAAAATCAACAAAACACTACTATAGACTACGCTAAAAAAGGAAAATTCAGTCCTAATTGGTTAGGATTCTATATAATAAATACAAATTATGGATCTGACACTTACACATTAACAAAGCTAGATGGTACATCCCTCAAAGACCCTATCAATGTTGCACATCTACGTTGGTATTATGTCTAACCCCTTTGAATGGTATGAATGATAAAGCAGTGTTGTTAGAGCTATCAGATTATATCCTATATGCTTTCGCATTACTTCATTCTTGACAACCAGTTATGTGTATGTCTTGAGCACTAAAGTGATTATTTAATTTATTTTATAGTTACTTTAGGTTTCATACTATTCAAATTCATCTTGTGTGTTATGTTAAGTTAGATCATTGATACATTTAATTTAGCATAACATACTTAATTACCATGTTGTATCTAAAAGACACTATAGCAAGTTTTACTTAGATTACATAAGTTTTGTTAAATCATGAAGACATTAATTAAGTAATCTTAAAAAGGCTATTTAATTAATCACATTTCCATTTAACATTCCACACATAAAGACAAGTAATAAAACATAAAATGCTCACATATATATATATACATCAAAAAATTTGTATACATGTCATCAATATATACAATATCACTAAGGCCTATGGCTACTAGCTCCCTCGAGATCTGGTACTTGCACTGGTCTAGTAGCAGTAAGTTGGGAGATGGTGGTATGTGATCATGATCATGAATCACCAAATCTGAGTGAAAACTCTAAGCTTCATATATGTCCTAGGGCCTCCTGATGTTCCCCTGCTATCAGATCCCTCTCCGCCTATAGTTGAGCTATCTTTACCTCTAGTCTCTCAAACTCTATTGTGGTTCAAGACAACTGTGCCTTTGCTGTAGTATTGGATCAATGAACTTGCCTCCTCAAACTCTCATATGTTGCTTGTAATCTCGTGAATGGTCTAAGTGACTCTGGGTTGTCATCCACAATGGGTGGGGGCACATAATCTACATCCATCTCCTCCTCATTGATTGATTTTGGAACTATCTTTGTAGTTGCTTGACAATAGAGATCTTTCCAATCTCTTGTAGCTCCTGCAAGGTAGAAACAATACACAATAAATACACATCATGATATATATACATAATATAATACAAAAAATTACAAAGTACATGCATAAATACAATATCATCATCTATATCTCTAATAGGATAAGAAATATCAACCTCATCCTACATGTAGGGCATGGAAAATGTGCTAGACTCTCCACTACTGTAGGTATAGATGCCTATTGCAGTCATTGCTCGTGATCTAGTCATACGAATGGGTGAGGTATCTCCCCACTCATGTCAATCCTTAGCTACTACCTTATCATCCTCACTCAGGAGTGGCTCCTCCTCCTTGTCCTCTTCCTTGTCCTCCTCCTTTTCCTCCTCATCCTCACCCTCCTTCTCTTCGTCCTAGCCATCATAGTCAAGATTTGCATCCTCATCATACTCCTCATCAATGACATTGGTAAATATGTCTATAGCCCTGTACAATGTCTCCTCAACCCTATCCTCTCTATCATCTCCCTCATTTGGAAATGGTATTGCATCTCCTATAGGTTCATCAATCAGATATACAGGAGCTAGTCATGATACTATCCACCACTCCTCATATTGACCTGTGGCACCGACATCATCCATGTTGGAGATTGGAGGCTCATCATGATCCAAGTACTCAAAGTCACTCAACAAAATTGTTGAAAATGAGTCATATTGTATCACCTTGTCTTTGGGCACTCTTCACTGACCTCCTAAAAAAGGTCATGCCCTAGGTAGTCTCTGAATATTTCCAAACTATCTCATGACTTGATCATACTAGAAGGGACGTACCCCATGATCATGTCAACCAACCAAAAATCTGTCTAACTATAATCTCCTCAACTGCCTTGTATGATCTAGCCACTGAAATGTCAGTTGATAAGGTCTCCACAAGATCTCATCCTCTTCCATTTGGTCAAATCTCATTGTCCAAAAGTTAAAATCCATGTACACCACAACCATCGTAGAGGATAGCCAAAGGCTCGAGGATACCCCACTATTGTTGGACACGGGAAGTCGGAAGGTCTGGTACATGTGATATGCTCAAGGCTCCAAACTTGTAGAAGTTTGTAGTGTACCATAGTGTCCACCTCCCAAAACATAAACCATCCAAGATCATAATATAAATGTGCTAGAATACAACACCTCCAGGCATATATTGTCCTGTGCTCTACCATCCCACGTATCAGGTGAACTAGTCCTCCCTCTAGGTATGTTGCACACCCATATGGGATGAGTACTAGTGCAACTATGTGCATCATAATCCATCTCACCACTAGAGCACGTGAATATAGCAACATCGCAAGATTGATCCGTCCTCTCACTCGCTCATCATGCACTAGTCCATATAGACAATACTGCATATCGACCTTCTGCTCATAAAATGTACGATCTCTATGGAAGCGTACCTTCTCTCCCTAAATAGGAAATCAGAGGATACGATGGACGTCCTCTAGAGTAATCTTCATCTCACTAGTTGGAAGGTGGAATGTACAGGTGTCTGCATCCTAGCACTCAGCTAGAGCCATCAACATAGCATCATGGTACCTCATGGGGGGCATGAGGTACACCTAATATATCCCCACAACCTACAAGTTCTTTGTATCCTCTACTAAAAATGTAGGGTCTAGATCTCTAAGAAAGCTAAGTTGTCTACCGCCTAGACATTAGCGTGAATGGGCCGGTACCTATCAATAAAGTAAAAATACATCTTATAAGAAATCTTGAAAAATTAAATTTTTACATTATTCATCATAAAAGTGTGCTAAAGTCCCTCCAGTGTGCTTTCCTAAAGGCCCTAGACACTTTAGAACCCTTTTGGGACACTTCGCAAAGAAACAAGACACTTTGCGAACAAAAGGGACACTTTGCAAACAAATGGGACACTTCATGAAAAAAGGGGACACTTTTTGAACCTTTTTTCCAAGATCCTAGAATAACCTAGAAATGCATAAAAATCATCAAATAATTGTGTAAAAATAAAGTGAAGGCAACAAAATCGACTCACCTCATGATGACGCTTATTGCACGCCACCTGGTCCCCTAGTACATCCAGTCTCATAGGCTCATAACCCTTTTTTCTTGACATCTTTCACTATTCTCTCATTAATATCAAACTACAAAAAGGTAAAATGGCAAAGTAAGTGACAATTTACTTTATTTTTAAATCTTTTCACTCTTATGTATTGAATTAGGGTTTTTACTATCTTAAGAGTTAATAAAGTGCTTTTTATTCACTCAACATAATAGGTGAGCTAGAGAACTCCATTTTCAACACCTTTTTTGTGTTGGAATCATGATTCCACACCCGACATCATCAATCGTCTATTGTTATGTGGCATGGTACTCGTATATGTCCTACAATATGATTTTCCTTATTCGATGTGGCTAGATTGCTACCTTGATTCCACCTCTATAGAGAAAGCGGAATCAAGGGGGAGCATACATCTACCCTTGAATTTGATTTTGAGAAGTTTCATAAGAGGATTTTTGGACAACTAACAAATTTGTGTTGTAGGATACAGTTCCTAATGTTGTGGTTTTGTAGATAACTACACTGGGGGATTTATTCTCCCATCTTTTGAATGGGTATCCTTTTATGAAGTAATGTGTACTATTTTGAAGTTCTTTAGCTTGCATATGCACGTAGAGTCATATGGGTGCTAAAGTGGGGGCTAAATGTAGCGTAAAAAATTGTATACTCTTGAAGAAAGAGGCAATTTCATGCTTAATTTGAACCTATTTTGGCATCCTTGCATTAATTATTCCTTAAACTTATTATTTATAGGCTCCTAAGACTCATTATTTTGGACCTTGAGGCTTATTCCACTCAAAAATCATACAAATCATTCAAATTCTAGAAAACCCACCTCCAAAACCTCTGGTGGGACTAAGTGACCCAAGGTGGCGATTTAGTCCCTTTTGGGGGATTTTTACATTTTAAGTGGGAAAATCACCGACTTAATTCAAATTCTCAATGGATTTAGGCCTGTGAGGTCTAAATAATGAATAATTAGGTATGAATGCCTATAAATATAAGTTTTTAGGTCATTTTTAAGAACATTTATTCATTCTCAACAAACAAATTCAAGAGTCAAGTGTTGAATATCTTTCTCAAGAAGATTCATTAGTCTATCTACAAAAAAGTTGAAGCTTTAGGGCAGCAATCTATGGTTTTCATAGGTCTTCAAGCTCACTTTTTTTCAAAGGTTGATCATGAATTCCTATAGAGAATCATGAAGAATTCTAGGTTGGGGAGATGCAACTAGCAATCAAGCCAAGCCTAAGGACTTGTTTTCTAAGTGATTCCTTCTTCCATTTTCTCTCTATTTTCATCCTAAGGAAGGTTTGCATGTTATTAAGATTCATTTATAATGAGATTTAGGGTCTCTTGGAATGAGTCTTGCATCATTCTAGTTTCATTTATGCATCTTATTCTTGCATGTTAGAATAAGGTTGCATCTTGCTTCAGATTTCCTAGTCTTAGATGCACTTAGGGATAGGGTTTTACAACACATTTCATTATCTCTTTCAAGGTTTAAATGCTAACTAGGGGTTTGAATGATGCAAAACCCCCATTAGAAACCAAATTATATTATGTTTTGTAGGTTTTTTTATAGAATCAGATATGAGTTTCAGTCAAAGAATAAAGTGTAGACCGAGAGCTTCAGTTTCCACTTTCATATTTTTAGAAAATCCAAAAGTGGAAAAAGTCACCATAAATGGTGACATAGTCCTAGTACACATGTTAGTCATAAGTTTCTGTAGATCTGGATACCCATTTGGTTGAAATAGGCTCTAGAGTAGTTTTCCAGATCTTGGACTAAGTTGCCCAGCTTGGCGTAAGTGTCTCAGTTGACCAAAAAATTAGATTTTCTAGAATTTTAGAGACATTTACAGTCTTCACCCTAGCCTCCATCAGTTTCCAATTGCACTCTTTCTATTTGGCTTCTTTATCTTACTTTATATTGCATTCAATCTATCTCTCTACATATCACTGTGTGTTTTCAAACAAAGTGTATTTCTTTAGTTTTGCTTTAATAATTCATCTCTTTTATCAGTTCTTTGTATTTAGTACATTCTATTTAGAAATATTTAAATCATATTAGCATTATTATTGAGTGAACCGTGAACCACATAGATTTTTGGGATACTTTTCTCCTTTTAGGTGCAAAACCCTAGAAGTGTAAGAGAGTGCCTATCCCCAAAAATTTATAGTTCAAAGAGTTATCTAGGTAGGGTGGGAGGGAGAGAGAGAGAGAGAGAGAGAGAGAGAGAGAGAGAGAGAGAGAGAGAGAGAGAGAGAGAGAGAGAGAGAGAGTTATCTAGGTAGAGTGGGAGGGATAGATGGAGGGAGAGACTTGAGAGAGGGGTGGGGAGGGATAGAGGGAGGGAGAGACTTGAGAGAGAGAGGGAGATATCTAGGTAGAGTGGGAGGTAGAGACCTATGAGAGAGAGAGAGGGAGGGAGGGATTGAAGGAGGGAGAGAGAGTTATTTGGGTAGGGTGGGAGTGAGAGACCTAAGAGAGAGATGAAGTGAGAGAGTTTTCTAGGTAGGGTGGGAGGGATGGAGTGAGAGAGAGACATGAGAGAGAGGGTGGGAGGGATAAAGGGAGGGAGAGACCCAAGAGAGAGGGGGTGGGATGGATGGAGGGAGAGAGATACTTGAGAGAGAGAGAGAGAGGGGGTGGCAGGGATAGAGGGAGGGAGAAACTTGAGAGAGATAGGGTGTGGAAGGGATAGATGGAGGGAGAGACTTGAGAGAGAGGGAGTTATTTAGGTAGGGTGAGATAACTTTCCCTCTGTCCCTCTATCCCTTCCACCCTACCTAGATAACTCTCTCTCTCTTAGTCTATCTATATTATAATGTAGTATATAATATAATATATAATATATACTATATACTATATAATATATACTATATACTATAAACTATATATTATATATAAATTATGTATTATTAATATATAATATAGTCATTATATGATATATATATATATATATATATATATTATATGAGGGTATGTGCAAGATCATGATGGGACAAAAAGTGGTGATATGATGGGTATGTGGTTGATGACTTTTTTTACCCAAAATTGATTAAACAAAAAGGGTTTTTAAAGGAGATTATTAGCTTTCCACCAATATAAATTATGCTTTACTTTGAATTTAATAAATAATTATTATTTATTTTCTATTTGAATTATGACTAAAGTTTTAATTGATAGGTTGATTGAAAAACATCTATAGCTTTTAAACAATATCACATTTTTTGAATCTAAAACATGTGTCACATTCCATAGGATTAAAAAAAAAAATGAATTTCATAAAGTTTTTACCTAGCTAAGGTGGTCAGACATACAAGTTTTTATATTTTTTAAAAGTTGTAATAAAAATTCATAATTAATTATTTACTTGGAAAAAAATTATAAAAAAATATGCATCACATTTGGACATGAGTTCTCTACTTATATCTAAAATCTTATAAAAAATATTATCATTTTATTGTGGTTAGGGTGGTCAGACAGACGCCTAATTATTTTTTCCCTAAAATTTAAGTACTACTGCATTGAAATTTCAAATTTTCACCAAATAGATTTTTTCTTTTTTTAAATAAACCTAGTAGTTTAGAAACTAAATTCAATTTTCTACAGATTCTATTCTTACATGTTTTTGAAATAATATAGATAACTTATTCAAATTTTTAAATCAAATTGCCTAACTCTGATTTTTCTAAATTTTTTACCACTTAAGGGCCTATTTTTTCCATGATGATCCTGCACATACCCATGATATATAGTATATATTATATATATATATATATATATATATATATATTTATGTATTATTAATATAGTATATTTATTATCTATTAATAATACATAATATTGGTTATATGTATTCTTTATTTTTTAAAAACACTAAACAAAATGTTTATTCGTTTATCCCTATGTAAACAATAATTTAGCCAAGCTATTTAACCTTTAGTGCGCTTTGTTTGGGATTCATAACAGATATTCATTTAGAACATATATCTATTCTCGACGAATATCCATTATGGGGACCATACAAAAATGAATGGAGGATCATTTTGAGTGTTCTAATGGTCCCCACATTCTCTTTATTGTTTTAAAACTCACAATTTCTATCTAATACAAACAAAATTCTACTTTTGGTATATTCTTCTACACAAATATCAACATAGTAATCATTTTTATGATCGTTTTGGTAGGTATATTGGGGAGTAGTAGTCACTGTAAACAAAAAGGTAAGAGAAAACTCACAATGGAGAAAATTGAAGCATATAGAGCAAAAGATAGAGAAAGTCATATGAAGAGAAGATATGGTATGACAAATACTCATCAAGGTGAGGCTCCTTCTCCACTAGTAAGCATTATTTCAAGTGAATATGAAATAGAATTTGAAAATGTTGAACAACATATTGAAATTAAAAATGAAAATTTTGAAATTGGAAATAAAAATGTGGAAATTGATATTGAAAAAGGAAATGAAAATGTTGCAATTGATATTGAAAATGCTGATAAAATTGATAACATTGAAAATGAAACCATTGATAACATTGAATATGAAACATTTGAAACTTATGTATCACCAAATTACATGAGAAGACAAGACCTTTGTGAGGAAGAAAGAGAAATTTCAAATCGAAGACATTCAAGAACCCCAAAATGGTTACTTGAAATCAATGAGAACATAATTGAAAATGTTGAAGGAAAGAGGTCAATGTGAAGCATTCGGTTGTTAGCTTCAAAACTTTTAAATGAATAATTTAGCAATAATACATTGACCATACAATACCAAATTTCTGTACAATTTCTAAAGGCACAAAAAATGAGACCTTTTCGAGCCAAGTTGAAGATTCATGTGAGAAAAAAGTTAGACAAAAATAATATTATTGTAAAAATTATTTTTAATGTTCTCAATTCTATTGGAAATATTAGTATGGAAAGAGATAAGAGAGCTACTCATAGAGTAATCACAACCTCATTAGTAATCCATCATTTGAGAAAGGCTCATTTATTGAGGAAAACTTGTGTTGATTTAAACCTAAATTGTAAATCATTTCCTAGAACACTCTCAAGAAGAGGAAGACTCGATAGTCCTCTTCAAAATGATACATGGGATTTTAGTGGGAGTTTTCCATGTGTTGATAAGAAGCTAACAGATAACAAAAAGGATGAAATTCAACAATTTTGGAACTCTAAATCTAGAGTATCACCCAATGTAAAGGATGTTTTAAAGTTAAGAATTGGAAATCAAGACCACACACCACATCCTAAAAATTTCTTTGAAATAGCCAAACAATATTGTACAAATAATTTTTTGAAACACATCCAACTTTTCAAATATCAGAAAGGGATTTTGAATCTTTATTTAAAAGCATTTGAAAAATACTAACAATCACTAATTGAATATGTTGATAATAGAAACAATCACTAATTATTTTTTTAGGATTGCAAGTTTATACTGGAGGCATTTATATGTAATATAATAATAAACCATACAGGGCAATAAAAAGAGACCTTCACTAGCATTTACTTACCTACCTTAACGTTTCCATGTTGCCCATTTGCTAAAAATAGTAATTTTTTATAATTTTTGCATTCTTTACTCTTAGGGCTTCTTAGAGACTACCTTGAAAAAAGAAATCTAGAAATATTTAGTGAATTTGGAAACAAAAAGAGACCTTACATAGTATTTACCTACCTACCTTGATGTGTCCATGCTATCTATTTGTCAAAAATACTAAAAATTTAACAATTTTTTATTTTTCTCTTAGGGCTCTTTCATGATTACTCTAGATTAGTGCACTCCAGAATCATGGGGGAAATTTGGAAATATAAGGAGGCCTTCCATATAATTTACCTACCCACCTTGATGTTTTCGTATAGTTGGCTTTTCTCCATGATGCACAAAATAATTAAAAAATGCTTCTTTCCATTTTGCACTACTTTCCAATGGCAATTTTTGTAAGAATGCATTTGACACTGGAACACACAAATGATGTTGAGTTGACCAAAAATGAGATAGGTTAGTTTAAATGGATTTTATATCCACCTATAGGTCTCAACAAAGCATTCCTATGCACCACGAGCTCTCAGAACAAGTTCATCATGTAGTTTGACATTTTTTTCCTTTTAGGGCTCTTTAGAGAATACCTCAAAAAGGGCACCCAAAAATGATCAAGTGACTTGTGAAATGAAAAGATATCTTCCCTAGTATTTTCCTTCCTACCTCAATGTGTCCATGTTCATTTTTTTAAAATACTAATTTTTTTAATAATTTTTGCATTTTTTTCTTGTAGGGCTTATTAGAGACTACCATAGAAAGAGCACTCTAGAATGATCAAGTGACATGGGAATGAAAAGAGACCTTCCCTAGAATTTACATTCCTACCTTGATGTTTTCACACTATCCATTTGTCAAAAATACTTAAAATTTTATATTTTTTACATTTTTTTCTCTTAGGGCTCTTTAAAGACTACCCCAAAATGATTAGGTGACTTGGGAAATGAAAAGAGACCTTAGCTATCATTTACCTACCTAGGTTGGCGTGTCCATGCTACCCATTCGTCAAAAATACCAAATCGTTAACATTTTCTACATTTTTTCTCTTAGGGATCTTTAGATACTACCTTGAAAAGAGAACCCTAGAATGATCGAATGACTTGGAAAATGAAAAGAGACCTTACATATAATTTACTTACCTATCTCGATGTGTCCACACTCCCCATTTTTTTAAACTATTAAAAATTAACAATTTTGCATTTTTTTCTCTTAGGGCTCTTTCGAGACTACCTTAGATTAGTGCACTCTAGAATCATGAGGGGACGTAGGAAATGAAAAAAGACCTTACATATAATTTACCTACCTATCTTGATGTGTCCACACCGCCCATTTTTTAAAACTATTAAAAATTAAGCATTTTGAATTTTTTGCTCTTAGGGCTCTTTCGAGACTACCTTAGATTAGTGCACTCTAGAATCATGAGGGAACATAGGAAATGAAAAGAGACCTTACATAGCATTTACCTATATACCTCAACATTTCCACGCTTCCCATTTGTTAATAATACTAAAAATTTAACAATTTTGCATTTTTTTCTTTTAGGGCTCTTTCAAGTCTACCCCAAATTAGTGCACTCTGGAATCACCACGGAACTTGGGAAATGAAAAGAGACCTTACATAGCATTTACCTACCTACCTTGATGTTTCCATGCTTCCCATTTTTCAAAAATACTAAAATCTTAATAATTTTGCATTTTTTCTCTTAGGGATCTTTCAAGACTACCCCATATTAGTGCACTCTAGAATCATGAGGGGAAATGTACAAAAAAATGAGGAATTCCCTATAATTTACCTATCCACCTTGATTTTTTGGTATAGTTGGTTTTTCTCCATGATGCACAAAACAAAAAAAATTTCTTCTTTTCATTTTTGCACTGCTTTCAACTAACAATTTTTGCAAGAATGCATTTGACACTAGAACATGCAAACAGTGTTGATTTGACCAAAATGAGAGAGGTTAGTTTGAATGGATTTGATATCCACCTGTAGGTCTAGAAAAAGCATTCTTATGTGGTATGAGCTCTTAAAATGACTTTTTCATAGATTTACAATCTTTTACTTTTAGGGCTCTTTAGGGACTACCCCAAATAGTGCACTCCAAAATGAATGAGTGACTTGAGAAATTAAAAGAGGCCTTCCATAGTGTTTACCTACCCACCTTGATGTGTTGGTATAGTCAATTTTTCCCTAGGATGCATGAAACAAAAAATTCTCAATATTTAGAGACTACCACAAAATAGTGTTCTCTTCACTCATTGGGTGACTTGGGAAATGAACATAGGCCTTCCCTAACATTTAATTCTCCACCTTGACATTTTTGCATTATCTAATTGTCAATGCTTCTAACAATTTTTCATTTTTACAAATTTTCAACTTTTTTTTCAACAATCCATTTTCCATGGGCAACCTAGGGCTATCCAATAGTCATGTTTAAATGTTGAGTCAAAACTAGGTTAGAGTTAATGTTTCTTAACAATTCTTAACAAATCTAGGTCTTTTTGGTGGACAATACTATTGTGTCAAGAAGCAATTCAAAACAAAAGTTATAACATTTTTCTTCAACATTGTGGACACATTCAATGTAATTCATAAGTAGGTATTTTCTTCATATATTTATATCTCTTGATTTATAATCTTACATTTGATTTCAAAGAATGTTCAGTTGAATTTTTTGTTCATGTTGTTTATAATTCATACTTTCCTAATATTTATATGGAGGAATTTTTCAACTCAAGCTTTGAGTAGGACATGAGGTTACGATGGCAATGCATCTAGTATTAGAGTTCATGTTACTTTCATTGTTCAATTACTTTTAGTTAGTTTTATTTCTATTTTTAAACTTTTTTTATAATACTGCAATTCAGGTGTCTTTGAGAGTAGCAATGATTTAAGATGTACCTTATGGAGTGAGGATATAAGGGGCACATATTAGTTGTGTATCTAGGATAGCTTGATTGCAAGATGCATTGAAGTATTTTTACATGAAAACATTGACAAAATTATATGGGTATTATTAGTTATATTGATGATTATGATAGTTAAAAGATGATATAAGATTTATTTGTACATGAGGACATGGAAAATATGATATACAAGCATTATTGGTTATATTGATAGTAAAATGTATGTAAAATATGATGATTATGAATATCATGTGTATGTTAAAAAAAGTGGCATATATGTGTAATCATGATTATGTAAAATCTATGTAAATAATGATGATTATGATGAAAAGATGCATAGAATAAAAAATATTATGTGTACGTGCATACTTATGTATGTTCACGAATGTCATGTATATATTTTCACATCAAAATCACTCACACATTCCTACATTGGTTCATGTTGACACACCTAGGATTACTAAGCATCCATGTTGTGATTGATAATATTAGAAAAATGGTCATAAATTTTTAAGGCAACCAAACTTAACAATAACATAGATGGATTACCTTTTCTAATAATATGTTCTATTAAAGTGCAATTTCATTGATCTATAACATGTTATTGATCATAACTTAACCATTCTAAATTGATTATATATTCCAATTTTAAGTTTCAAAGTAGAAAGACATGCACAAAAGGAACAAATTAGATTGAATACCAATTTTTACATATCAAATCGTAGAATAATTATGTATGTGCATATACAAATTTGGCATTTATGCCAACTCAAAACAAATTTTAAAAAGTGTGGCATATGCCATATTAGTATCTATATATAATATACATACCGAATAGCTATGTATCAATCCTGAAATGTCCACAAGTGGCCCTATATGTCTTTAGAAAATTCGAAACTTGTGCTAGATCATCAAAATCAAGCCTCCTCAAAGTACTTGGTGGATTTTAAGTTGGTGTCACAATACCAATTCAAACCAAAAATTAGATTAATTGTGTCAATGGTTAACAAGATAGACTACTAAATATAAATTTATCTACAATAATTTAGAATTGTCAAATTAACATCAAAATCACTATATTGAACTATAGTTTATCTAAAATGGAACTCTTGATTACCTCATGTCTTGGTCTTTTTTCTAAAAGACGTTTTGCAAATGATTGTCCCCAAGGATGATCAACAGTTCTAGTGTATCGCAATGGTATAGGATTCATCACATTGCTAAATCAAGTAAAGGACTATAGAATATAAAATAAAATTGATACAAATTAATATATAATTGTTGACAAATAAACATAAACTAAACATATATCTACTCCTATCTAAATGCATATATCTACAATATAAAATAAACACATACCTCATGTGATGCTTGTTTTGTTTTTATAGAAGGGCTCATCATGGATGAACCAACTATGATAGCATTGTATATAAAAATGACAAGAATGTTAGACAATAAATATACATATATATATATATATAATCATAATATCTACAATTAAAAAAACATAAACTTCTTGTGATGCTTCTTCCAATGTTTCTGAAGCAGTCATCATGGATGTAAAACTAGCAAGTTGTTGCATAAAAAGACAAGAATACATAATACTATCAATCTATGTACTTGTATAATCATAATAGATTTAAAAAATTAACATCTAAATCATAATTTAGATGATAAGAAAATACAATTAAATTTTTTTTAACATGTATGTGCAAAAATGTATACCACATTTAACTCTCTAGGCCAAATGAAATGGTCATAAGGGTACCCTCTTGGACTTGTGTAATTTGATCCTCCCTCATCAACTATTAAATACGACACATAAATATACATTAGTACTAATATCTTTTATAAAATATTAATTTAATATAGAATGCACTATGAAATTACTTTAAGTCTTACTATTGTATGTTGTTGATAAGATCCAACATCCTCCTCATCTCTTTCACTTGATGACTCTCCAAGATGTGCTCTAGCCTCTACTATCTCATCTCCTACATCTAACATATGATGGACCTCATAACCGGATGTGTCCATTGGAGGCTCATAAGGTTGTGCAAGAGGACCTAAACATATGTGGTTGCTCATACTGTACTAATGGGGCACACAAATATGTGGATAAGAGGAGAGTCTACTAATATCAATTGATCCAATAGGTGTACCACTATCATGTGTTTGAGTGAAGTATGATCTCTATGTGATCAAATGGTTAGCCAAAGCATGTAGGATGAATATACTCTGATATGCTACATATGTAACAATCTTTGGGTTTTGTATTGGAGTTTGTGGAGCATTACAAGGAGGGGGAGTAAATGGGATTACTTGATTTTCCTTGGGTCTATCCTAAGGCATTCTTCTACCCACACCTTCGAAATCCCTCATATAAAAGTAGTTCACATGCTTACCCATGAAAAAATTAGCATATAGTTTTTGAAGAAAATATTGGGGGACATCAAGATTATTATAGCGTGGTTTATCAAAAACCATCCACCAACAATCCCAAAAATTATCTAGGATACATCGATTTGTGCACTATTTAATCAAATCTTTGGGCTTACACACATCAATAGGTTGTCTAGTTCTAGGATTGATGAAAAGTTGGGCTAATTAGGCCTTGGAAATTTCTAGTTCCCTCACTTGATCATACTAAAAACCATTGGCATATTGTTTCCTCTTGGCCTCTCACCATTCTAAAAAGGAAATATGTTGGTTGGTGAGGGTTTCAACATTATAAATGATTTATTCTAAACTGGTTGTCATTTCCAACAACTGAGGGTGCCTACGGTATAACTAGATTTTTTTTTTTAATTTAGTTAGATTGCCATTGATTAAGTCATGAATTGAAGGAGGGTTTTGTAGGGGAGGATTTGGTGGTGGTGGATGATTTGGATAGATAAGGTTTGCTAGTGGAGGAGGGTTTAGATTTTCTGCCATTGAAACACTTGATTGATGTTGAAAATTAAAAAAATTAACAATTTTTTAATTAAAAACTAAAATTTATATACAAAAACCTAATTTACACTAAAATTGTTAAAAAATAAT
The DNA here is from genome assembly GCA_007258455.2 of Sequoia sempervirens. Lineage (NCBI taxonomy): Eukaryota > Viridiplantae > Streptophyta > Pinopsida > Cupressales > Cupressaceae > Sequoia > Sequoia sempervirens. Next base: position 541,681,693 of record VDFB02047230.1, read on the forward strand.
GCTAAAACAATTTTTTTTGAAGAAAAACAATAAAACTTGACATACCTTGCAAGATAATTGAAAAATTGATGATTTTGAAGAAAAAATATCAATTTTTTTCAAATATCCATTTCTCTTGCTTGCTCTCTTGCCATTTATGTGGGATAAAATGAGAAGTTTTGACTACTTTTTTTTATTTCTATCATTTGGAATGAATATCCATTTTTTTCATATGGGTTTTTTAGAATAAAGTCAATTATAACTTGTTGGAACACAACAATCTACTAAGAGGGGGGTGAATTAGTAAATCACTTAAAATTTAGCTCTAAATACTTTATGCAGATTAATTTCCTTAAGCCACTCACCATCAAAATGAAATCAGATTCATTGGATTTTAATAAGTATGGAGATCTGCAAAACCCTAACCCTAATATGCATTAAATGCAACTCCTTATTGGATCGATCTAATTTTTATCTCTATCTCCTTTGCAATCTATGTCATCACTCTACAAATAAAATCACCAATTAAAATGGTAGATGGTATAGTTAGACCATTTAATTTTATTCTTTGTGTCGGTTACTAGACTTAACCCACGTACACACTATCATATCCATTGAGAAAATTCAATTTTAAATCTAGGTCGTCAATCTTCTTTCTTCGTACCATGATCCATTGTCTCTCTTTTCACCTCTACATCTTTAAAACTAAACCATTCAATGAAATTCTCTTTAAACTAACAACATTGATCTATCTCCCTTTGTATTCATATCCATCACATCTTCATAATGTATCATTACTTTGTTAAGGGAATTATTTTTCATTTTTGCGGTGTGAAGTAGCTTAGCGATATCCATTTGATCTTCACCTAAGGATTTCAACCATTAAACTCTCGTCACATCCTCTTTACCTATCACAATGTCATTTGTGAGCAAAGAGAAGTTACTCATGGTGCAAAGGGACCGTGCAATGCAATAATATTCTACCACCTATCATTGTACACATGTGTCACTAGCCTATAATACCATAGGGATAAGCTAGGGACCCACTGAGTCTTTAGTGGGTAGTTTCCACTTGTCAAATGTTGAAGTCATTTTCCATCATCTATCACATATCACACAAAGCCGAACTCCTCTTGGCTTCACAATGACAAGGTGAAGTGAGGGTACGATATCTTGCCATGTGTCTCTGATGATGTCACATTCCACTAGTAGATCTTGTTTCTTCTTTGGTCCCATAGTACACATCTCCTTAGCTCACAATTCCATTGGGATAGATGAGGACCCCACCACTTACTCTGTGAGCTAGCGGGGACCGTTTGATTTAGCAAGGTTGATCGCAACTGTTGATCAACCTTCATTGCATATCACCAAATTCACTTACCGAGTTGGCCTTCAAAATGCGATGCAAAGACATCACATGATATCTATTGGAACACCTTCACTTAATCTCCACCCTTTATCACATATCATACACTCATTTACTAGTGATCATACAACTCATGATGTGAAGGTTTGATGTGATGCACATACTGTGGACACAATCGATAACCAATAGAACATGGGACTAGTAACCACAATGATGTCGATGGCTTAAGTTATAACTGAAATAACTTGCAACCACGTATATATAGTCAATATCAAAATATAAAAACTAATCATTCACCATGATTGTAAACCTTAGGGTTTATCCACAAACCCTAATTCATATCAAGAGCACAAACAATTCATTCCTAAGCATAATATACTACTCCTGATCCTACAAAACACATATATGAGAAGCTCTTGAAAAATCCATATCAAATATGCATTTTTCTTTAACCTTAGACCTTTGGAAGAAACCTCTACAACATTGTGACAACATTTCATGTCAACATTGCAAATTTTTTAACAAATTTGCAATAATTGCATAGCATGCTCTTCTCTCCATTAATCATCACAAAACTTCCACAAATTGACCCACTACTTCTTTGATCACCCCCTTGACATCAATGACACATTTTGACATCAATGAAATCCAAATTTCCAACAACCTCACCCGTTTTCATTGATGGAAAAACCAAATACTCAAAATATGCTCAATAGCAATTGATGATGTGTCAATTCAAGCTCTTTACTAATTACCTCTACCCTAATACTAATTGTTTAACATTTTTTACTATCTCCCCCTTGCTCAATTTTTGGAGCTTATGAGCATTTTCACAATTTCTCCCCCTTCGACATCAATGGAAAAGGGTCATCCTTAATATGTGTACACTTTCTCCCCCTATGAATATTCTCCCCTTTTTACAAGCAATTCAAAGAGCAAGAGTGGATTCTTGAATCTACAACCATCAAGTTGTTAGAAATTTAGAAAACCAAGTTTACCTTCAAATTGATGTATCCTTTCATTTCTAGGGATGAATGAGACATCAATGAAGCTCCCCCTAGACACATGCCCTATCACTAAAGTTTTGTGATATGATGTGGGAGAAATTACTCCCAATTTTCACTTGAGATATTCAAATTGTTCCTTTGGAAGAGGCTTGGTATATATTTCAACAATTTTTTTCTTGGTTGGCACATATTCCATGCTAACTTCTTGATCTGCTATCTTTTCTCTGATGAAGTGATACTTAATTGATATGTGCTTTGTCCTAGATTGCATCACTAGATTCTTTGAGATGTTTATTACACTTGAATTATCACAGAGAATAGGGATTGGTTCTTTGTACTCAACTTTGATATTCTTGAGTGTCTATTTCATCCACAATACTTGAGTACGACATGCTACTTCTACTACATATTCAGATTCTATCATAGAAAAGGTGATTGATTCTTACCTTTTTCTCACCCAAGACATAATTTTGTCTCCCAAGAAAAATGCACCACCACTAGTTCTTCTCCTATCATCTACACTTCTAGCCCAATCAACATCTGTATATGCAGTTAATGTAAAGTCTTTGCTCTTGATATACCACAAACCATAGTCAACAGTACTTTTGATATTTCTAAATATTCTCTTCATTGCATTGACAGGAGACTCCTTTGGAGCAACCTGAAACCTTGCAACCATACACAATACTTGCATAATATCTATACTTGATGTAGTTAGGAACAATAGGATTAAAATCAAAGACATGTTCATGGTTTGATTTGCATCCAGATATTCATCTGATTTTCTCATTTTGCATTCAGTCACCATTGGGGGTACTAATTAGTCTGCTATCTTCCATTCCAAATTTATTGAGAATTTACTTAACATAGTTTGAGATATAAATATCCCATGATCAATTTTTACAATCTATAAACCAAGGAAAAATGAAAACTCACCTAGCATTGACATCTCAAATTCATCTTGCATTTGTGTAGAAAATACCCTACACATCTTATCATTATTGCAACCAAATATGATGTCATCCACATAAACTACAACAATAATCATGTTCTCACCTTCATATTTAAAATACAAATTTTTATCTGCACATCCTTTCTTGAATCCTTGTTGTAGATATTGATCTAACCTTGAATACCAAGCCCTTGGTGCTTGTTTTAGACCATACAATTATTTTCTCAATCTACAAACATAGTCTTCTTTTGATAGCTAAAATAGTTCTGGCTATTCAATGTATACTTCTTCTTCAAGGTTTCCATTGAGAAAGGTAGATTTAACATCCATTTGATAGACTTTAAATCCCTTGTAAACTAAAAAATGCAAGAAAAATTCTCATAGATTCTAATCTTGCAATTAGTGCAATTTTTTCTTCAAAGTCAATACCTTCAACTTTTGCATACTCCTTGCACACCAATCTTGCCTTGTTTCTTACAACATCACCATCCTCATTCAAATTGTTTCTAAACATCCATTTAGTACTAATCACATTTTTTCTTGGGGGTCTAGGAACCAATTCCCATGTCTTGTTTTTCAAAATTTGATTCAATTCCTCTTCCATGGCTTTTACCCATCTCTCATCCTTGTTGGCCTCAATATATCTCTTTGTTTTAATCTATGAAAAGAGAGAAAAAATTACTTGTTCCTTATTCTTTTAAATTATTCTCCTTGTCTGAACACCATTATTTTAATCACCTATAATTTGATCTGCAAGATGATCCTTTGAACATATCTTGTAGGTGATTTTTATTTACTTCTTCTTCAGGCTCTTCATCATTAGAAAAAACTTCTTCTTCATCTTCTAATTCAACTTCAAAGTTATTTTTGTTGGGCTTAGCATGTTTCATTTCTTCATCAAACTTGACATTATTTCTCTCTACAATCTTTTGCAACCACTTGTTATAACACTTGTAAGCTTTGCTTTGAGTGGAATATCCTAGAAATATTCCTTCATCACATTTGGAATCAAAGCTTCCCATGATTTCATCTTATTTTATGTAGCATTTGCTACCAAGAACCTTAAAATATTTAATAGATGTGGGCTTACCATACCACAATTCATATGGAGTCTTATGATTGTTTTCTTACATTTGAACTTTTTTCTTAATGTAGATTGCAGTATCGATTGCTTCTCTCCAAAACATATCTACCAATTTGACCTCACTCAACATTGTTCTAGCCATATCCTTAACCATTCTATTCCTTTTTTCAACTACTCCATTCTATTGTGGATTTCTTGGTGTAGAATATTTTTTCTTGATTCCATGCATCTCACAATATCTAATGAATTCACTTGATGTGAATTATCCACCTCTATCTGACCTTAAAGAATTTGATTCTTCTTCTATCCTCCTTCTCAACCAAGGCTCTAAATATCTTGAATTTTTCAATTGCATCTAGCTTATCCTTTAGAAAGGTCACCCATTCCATTCTAGTATAGTCATAAATTAACAACATGAAATATTTTTCACCTTTCAATCCTCTTGTCCTTGTGGGACCACACAAATTAGTATGAATTAATTGCAAAGGCTTCGTGGTTGAGTATTATTTTGTTTGAAATTTAACCTTGGTTTTTTTCCCTACTAGAAATCTTTACAAATGGTGTTTATAGGCATAGTTATATTAGGAATGTGTCTTACTATCCCTCTTGAGCTCACTTTTACCAAATTGTCAAAATTCACATGCTTTAATCTTCTATGCCACAACCAGCTCTCATCAACTTGACTTATTAGACACTTCAAACCTTTAACTTCACAAAGGTTATAGAGGTTGCTATCAGTCCTTATTCCTTGTGCAAATATTTTTACATCCTTCCTTATCTTGTAACCTTCTTAATTAAATGTGACCTTATAGTTATTTTCACACATCTAACCTACACTTAATAGATTATTCTTCAACCCTTCAACATAAAGAACATCTTTAGTACTATTTTTACCATCTATGCTAAAAATTCATTTTCCAAAAATCTTCACAATAGTGTTATTGTCTAAACTAACTGATCCTTCTTTACACTTCTCAAGTTGGATGAATTTACTTTTGTCCCTTGTCATATGCTTGGAGTAGCCAGTATGTATTACCCACAAATTTTGTTGCTTTACATGGAGTGCAGTTTGTGAAATCATTGATTGTGTGGGATTCTACTCTTTCTCCTTCCACACCTTCTTATCTTTCTTTTCTACCTTCTCTTCCTTTTGCTCACAGGTTTTAGTCTCTTTGTTTACTTTTGGAGGTATGTTTTTCTTTTTCTCAAACTGAAAATTTTGTCTTATGAACTTTTTTCTACAATTCTTAGCTATATGACCAAAATTATTACAATTATAGCATACTACATTCATATCAACTAAAGGAGAAAATAGATTTTTACTTACAAAGTTTGCAATCCTTTTAGGAATGACTCTACAATCACTAGCCCTATGAAAATTTTTATTACATGTATAACATTACCCATAGAATTATGAGGAGTACCAGTTCATAGCATTTCCTTGAGCCAGATGAGGGGGTCTTCTTTGTCTTGGCTTCCTCAGATCTCTCACCCTTGTGAATCCATCAACGTCAATTCTTGTGTTATGTTTTTTCTTCTGATGACTAGGAACTAATTTATTTATTTTCTTGTCTACAACAAGCTTCTTTTCTTCAACAACTTTCTTCATCTCATCAACTTTCTTCTCTTCTTCATAGGTGTATTCCTTGAAGATTTTCTCACCATGTAAACCATACTTTTCTTTTTCTTTAAATCTCTCATACAACTTTTTAGAAGCACTATTAAAGGAACTCTTTCCTTTCTCAATACCTAAACCTGATTTCTCTTTGTTAGAGGGATTTTATGTGCTTAAAAATCCATCAAGAATCTCTAAGACTCCTTTCAACTTCAAGCCTTTTTCTATTTTTTCTCTTTCTTTCTCCAAATCTTTTCTTAGGGCAACTATTTATTACTCCAACTTCATACATTTTTCAACCTTGAACTATAGCTTGGATTTAACCACATCTTCAATTCTCTTAGCTTCCTCCACTTGAAGCTTCAAGCCCACCACCATCTAGTTTGATTCTTCAAGATCTTTTGTTATATTTTAACCTTCCTTTTGTGCATGCTTTTTCAGATGTTTATTCTCCTTTTTCAAACCATCAACCTCCTCTTTTAGGTTATCAATTTCTTTTAAAGCATCGATTAAATCTCCTTCAAAATCAACTTTAGCTTCCTCTTCACCTTCTTCACAAAGGTCTTCAAATTTCCCATCCTTCTATTCTTTAGAGTCTTTTTCCATGAAAAGAAATTCTTCCTCTTCTTCCTTCACTACAAGGTCACAATCTTGTTCATCATCTAAACTATCACTACCATCAGATGAATCAATTTCTTCTTGAATATACAAACTCTTCTTCTTGGGAAAGTAGGATATCTTGTTCTTACTATCTTCTTATTGTTCAGAATTATCCTTCTTATTGTAAAGGCATTTAGAAGAAAATGACCTATTCTACCATAGTTAAAAAATTTGAAGGGTAACTTACCTTTATACTTGTTGGGTCATCTCCTTATTATCACTAGTAGAATTTGACAAATAAATAACTAGGTGACTAAAAATTTTAGTCACAACAACTAAAAATGACAATTCTACTAATTTTTTGCAACTCAACTATAAATGAGTAAATAAATGACTAATTTGGTTGTTGACTAAAAAATTATTTAGTCACAAAAATAATAATGACTAAATAGTTAGTCACCAAATAAAAATTAGAAAAAATTTTAAAAACACATTTTGGCCAATTATTGGCATGATGTATTGGTGCTTATTCGTATTTATTCACATTTATTGCAAAAATATTCCTTGCTTCATTCATTAGTTACAGGCTAGCCTGGTACTGAGGCATTTTGATCAATTATAGTAGCTACTTGCATGGGAAACAAAGATTTGAAGAGGGCCTAGAGACTTCTGAAAAGGTAGGAAAGGGCAAGGAATTCAGAGTTTACTGCAATGAATTTGAAGTCAGCAAGGCCCTCTGCAATGAAGCCAGATTTGGGGATTCCCTCTATAGTGAATTCAAAGGTATTTCAAAACCCTCATTACATTAAACAAAAAATCTATAGCTTTCTAATTGGAAACTTATAGTAGTTACAATCTACTACTCTTAATAATGTTCTTTTTACAATCTTTCCACTCTTTTGCTTCATAATGTGTTCAAGCTAAATATAAAAAAAATTGGGTATTAGTGCCAGAATAAAATTTCCTCAAATAATTTTGATACATTTTCACTACAACTACAAAATTTCCTTGTGCAAAGTAAACATGTGCTAGATTTACTTACACATCAGGCATTTGAACAAAGATGTTTCCTTCTACAGCTTCTTGTACCTATGTAAAAATTTCCTTTGCAATATCAAATTGGCCCCTTTCAGCTAGCACAATGGCTGCCCCATTTGCAACATAAATATTTCCTGGTCTCTGTGCCAACACTTTACAATACAATTCTCTAGCCTTCTCAATATTTTGTTCCTCCACCTTTGTATCCCTTCTCTCATTGCGGAAAGCTATAAAATAATTGCAATTTCCAAGTGAAATGTCAACATAAGAGTTCTTTTCATCTAATTCACTTTGTAGAGCTTTAATTGTTTCTTTTGCTTTAAGCAAATCATTTGTTTTCAGTTCCATTTTTCCAAGCATACATAAAGCATTTGATGATTTTTTATCCACGTTAAGAGAATCCCTAATCAATTCTAGGCTTAGTTGGATCTCATTCCAATCTTGAGCCATGGCTACAAGATGTAGATATGCATCCACATAATCAGGAAACTTGAACAATATTAGCCTATATAAAATATTTTATTTTTTAGTATCATGTAGCTATTCAAATAACCTAGCAAGATTAAATAGTGTTGTGACTTTATCCCATGGTAAATCAAGTGAAACACCACCTTCTAGTTAGTGGAATAATTTCATATCCTTAAAGAGCATAGGAAAAACTGCAGAATTGGCACTAGGGCTTTTAATTATGAATTCAACCCAAGTGCCATTTCCTAATGCCTCCATAAAATTTTGTTGAGCCAACTCTAGTTCATCATGCTAAAAATGAATAACCCCAATATTGTTTAACAATTGAATGGGTACTTCTCTTCTCTTCTTCAAAAGAGACTTTGTTGTCTTAAGAGAATCTAAGGCTGCACTGTGGTCTGACGATATTAATAACTCACCCATCTTGATAAATGCATGGGAATCACTTGGATCTATGCGAGTTTCCTTTCTTAACTTACAAAACCTTCTTTTCCTGCCCTTGTTGAGCATATATATGGCCTACATCTTTTAAGCTCTCACAGTTCTCAAGGTGGACCTCCAGAACCTTTTCAAAATTTGAGAGAGAACTCTTAATATCTCCCAGCTTCAACTGAACCTATCCAAAAAATCATGTGGCCTCTAGCTTTCCTTGATTGATGTCATGTAGTAGCGGCCAGTGGTGTCATAATCACCTTTACTATGATAAGAATTGCAAGATTATAATGTGAATGATATTTCATGAGAGGGTGGTTAGTTGAAACAAGAGTTATCTCAGTCAACTATTCCATAAGAAAATGTTACCCTACAGTGAAGAAAAAATGGTTTTCTAAATGATTCAATTCCATTGCATAGTATGGGTATAATTCAAAGGCTCTATGTATCTTTTCCATTCCTTCATGAAAACTACCTTTTCACTAACTATGAGAATCCTACAAGTAAAAAATGCACAAAAATGACTAGAGAGATTTATGTAGAGGTAGAACATGATTTCCTAATGCCTCCACAAAAGTTTTTTGAGCCAACTCTAGTTCATCACGCTCAAAATGAAGAACCCAAATGTTGTTTAACAATTGAATGGGTACTTCTTCTTTGCTATTCTTCATAAGATACTTTGGCATCTTAAGAGAATCTAAGGCTGCATTGGGGTCTAACAATACTGATAACTCATCCATCTTGATAAATGCATGGGCATCATGTGGATATATGCGAGTTTCCTTTCTTAAAATTTCCAAAGCCTTCTCTACTTTCCTTTACTAAGCATATATATGGCCTACAAATTTTAAGCTCTCATAGTTCTTAGGGTGGACCTCCAAAACCTTTTCAAAATTTGAGAGAGAACTCTTAAGATCTCCTAGCTTCAATTTAACCTATCTACAAAATCATGTGGCCTTTGGATTTCCTTGACTGATGCCATGTAGTAGTGGCCAGTTGTGTCATAATCACCTTTACTATGATAAGATTGTACAAGATTATAATATGAATGAGATTTCATGAGAGGGTGGTTAGTTGAAACAAGAGTTGTCTCAGTCAACTCTTCCACAAGAAAATGATGCCCTATGAAGAAAAAATGGTTTGCTAAATGATTCAATGCCATTGCATAGTATGGGTATAATTCAAAGGCTCTGTGAATCTTTTCCATTCCTTCATGAACACTAACTTTTTCACTAACTGTGAGAATCCTACAATTGAAAAGTGTACAAAACTAACCACAGAGATTTTTCCCCATTCCAAACAACAAAATTTCCAAAAAAATGCGTTTAAAACCTACAAAAAAGTGCAAATAAAATTGCACTAATTTTCACACAAAAAAAAACCATGAGACCATAGCTTGTTGCTTAATATTATGTTTTGATAGATTTTTTCCAAGCATCCATAGTTTTTTTTATATCACTTTTTTTAGACTTTTAGCCATAGCAGCAATGCAGTGAACTGTTTGATAAAATGCTTTGGTAGACATGTATGAAAAATGTGGTAGCATAGACAAGGAAATGAACTTTGAAAAAATGCATCAAAGAAATGTGGTCTCATGGTGATGGAATGCCATGATGAATGCCATGACAAGCGAATTGTTATGGATTGTCATGGCATTCCATCACCATGAGACCACATTTTTTTGAGGCATTTTTTCAACCAGTTCACTTCCTTTTCTATGCTATTGCTTACTATTATGCTTTGATATATCTTTTCCAAGCATCCATAGCTTGTTCGAAATCACTTTTTTTAGGCTTTAGCCATAGCAACAAGGAAGTGAACTGTTTGATAAAATTCTTTGGTAGACATGTATGAAAAATATGGTAGCATAGACAAGGTAGTGAACTTTTTGAAAAAAATTCCTCAAAGAAATGTGATCTCATGGAATGCCATGACAAGCAAATGCAATTGGTAGCTGCTCCTAGTTATTAGTTATGCAATGTGAATTAATTGCATAACTACTTAGGTGGACTTTGTAAAAACTATATTGTAATTGAAATTTTGTCATCTATCAGCATCTAGTTATTAGTTATGCAATGTGAAGTAATGCTTTGAGTTTGAAAGATGTACAATGCAATGTAATCAGCAATTTGAATATAAACTATAGAAAACCTATTTTTTACAAATCATCAATTAAACTCTATAATTTATTTTCTCTCTATAACTCTATTGCTATGAAAATTCCTTTTAATTAAAAAAAATAGTTTTTGTCTCTTATTCTACAATTTTTTAAATTTTGTCATCTATCAACATCTAGTTATTAGTTATGCAATGTGAAGTAATGCTTTGAGTTTGAAAGATGTGCAATGCAATGCGATCAACAATTTGAATATACACTACAAAAATATACAATTTACAATTCATTAGTTAAACTCTATTTTATTTTCTCTGAATAACTCTATTTCTATGGAAATTCCTTTTAATTAAAAATAATATTTTTTGTCTCTTAGTCTACAATTTTTTGTTGCTATGTGTAAAACATTACAGATGGATCAACATCAAAGTTTGACTATGAATCAATACCATGCATTTGATGAGAGAATAGTCAATGAGAGGGACATGGACAAATATCCATGTCCATGTAATGACTATCTTGGTGGGAAGGTGAAAAAAAGAAGTATAATTTATCAACATATGATAAGGTATGGGCATAGTGGTATAATCCCTTAGAATGTCAATTATTATGAAGATATGATAGAATGACAAAGTGTGAGAGATGAAGAGGAAACAAACATAGATGAAGTGGAACCAAACATAGACGAAGAGGAAACAATGTTAGACAAAGGGTTTGAAGTTGATAGAATATTGAATGAGGGTCTAAATGATGATTGGGCCAAGTTGATGGAGGATGCTTTAAAGCCTATGTATGCTAATTGCAAGTTAAGTCATTTGACAACAATCCTTCAAATTTTTAACTTGCAAGTGGTGTTTGGTTGGAAAAATTAGAGTGTAGATTAGTTATTGGCATTATTAAGTTCATTGTTACCACTTGACTCCACATTTCCAATAAAATGAAGTCAATGTAGAAAGGAAATCACTAAGCTAGGATTAGGGTATGAAAACATCCACACATGTGTGAATGGTTGTGTATTATTTCACAAGAATCTTGCAAGTGAGTGAATTTTTGAAATGTCATGAAGCAAGGTATAGTCAAGGGTTGAAATCAATTGTGGTTCCTAGAAAGGTTCTTCATCACTTTTTGGTAATCCCATGATTACTCTGAATGTATAGATGCAAAGACATTGTTGAAATTATGCAATGACATGCCTAAAATAAGAGCACTAATGGAAAACAATTACATGCACCTAATTCTAAGATGTAGATGGAATTTAATAATAGATGGCCTAATTTTTCTCAAGATCCTTGTAATATAAAGTTGGGTTTGGCTTTAGAAGGGGTGAACCCATTCTCAAATCAAAGTACTAAATGGTCAACTTGGCCAGTGTTTTTAATAAATTATAACTTGCCTCCATTGTTAGCAACTAAACCATTTTTCTTAATGCTATCATTGGTTACACTAGGAAAGAAAAAGTGTGACTTTAGATACAATTGATGCTTATCTAGAGCCATTATATGATGATCTAATAGAATTGTGGAAAGGAATTGAGGCAATTCAATCTTTAAGGGATGGACATTCAATAAAATTAACTTTAAGAGCTTCCTTATTGTTTATGATTCATGATCTTCCTGCATATAGAACATTATTTGGTCTCAGTGTTCATGGATACCATGGATGTCCTACGAGTGAAAATTTAAGGATTTTGTGAGGCACTCAAGAAGTTTGTGTAAGTGTATTTATTGTGGAAACCATGCTTACCTTAAAATAGATCATCCATATCATCAACAAAAAACACGGTTCAATGGTCAAGAAGAGAATCATGAAGCACCATTGCTAATAACAGGTGATTACATTGTTCAAAATGGACAAAAATTAATTCCATTTATTGAAAATGATGGGATTGCTAGTAGTAAATATGATCCATGTAATAAAAGTAGTGTAAAAAGGCTGCTCATGTTCTATAAGTTATCATACTTTAAGGATATAGCCATTAGGCATATTGTTGACTTTATGCATACTAAGAAAAATATAGCCAATGTTATTTTAGACTCTTTTTAGTGCTTTTGATACTATTTCACTATGTGAAGACTTTCGAAAACTAAAGATTCATCAAAATATTTGGGTTGAAAAATATGGTGATGAAAAATATAGAAAACCTAGTACTCCTTATGTCTAGACAAAGGAACGATGTGCACAATTCTTACAGTTGATGTCCCAGACTTTCTTTCCCACTAGATATGTAAGTAGTAGTATTAGAAGAAAAACTGGCATTAATGGCTTAAGAGGCCTCAAGACCCATGACTATCATGTCATAATGGAGAATATTTTACCTATTGTGGAAAATATATTAAGTTTGGCAAAGGGGCCAAGATTGGCAGTTATAAGGTTGGGCCTAATATTAAAGAGAATGAGTTTACATGTATTAGATCCTTCAAACTTTGATAGTTTGAGGGAGGAGGTTGTTGAAGTCCTTTGTCTATTGGAACAAGAACTTCCATCAACAATCTTTAACATTTATATGCATATTTTGATACATATACAATATGAACTAAAGCATTGTGGCCCAATAAGAACAAGATGGATGTATCATATAGAACGATATATGAAGGTTTTGAAAAAAATGTTCGTACTAGGGAAAAACTAGAAGGTAGCATGTTTGAGGGATATTCAATGCAAGAGGCCATGGGATTTTGCACATAATATATGAAGGATTTTAAAAATGTCAATCGGCGTGTATGGGATGATGATGAAGAAGAGACAATTGTAGGTGAAGTATTAGAAGGAAATGGATGTCACTTCAACCTATCACATCAAGAAAGAAGAGTGAACATGCCTATATTCTTCAAAACACATCTTTGTTTGATAAGTGGTGCAAGTAAAAAAAGTTACATAATAATTTATTTACTCAATTTCATTTACACATTTATATTATTAATCTTACTAATTTTACATTAATATTCTATGTAGAAAATATGAAGAAGACAATCAAACTTGGATGCAACATTGACCTCAAAAGTGCAGATGTTATGCTGATTTGATTAGAGGTGATTCTTTTCTAATTTTTGAAGAATGGATTGCTAATGTAGTCAGTGATGCAAAAAATAATGTCAAGATATAACAACGGAGGAAAGTGAGCTTTCACAATCTCCAAATTTATGGGCTACACATTTCAATGGAATGTGGGCCTATATTAGTTATTTAAGAGTGGAAGAAAAAGAAAAAGGAAAGACAAATTGTGATTGCATTGTTAGCATTGAATTTCTTCATGAAACTGAGAAGAAATTTTATGTTGGATTCATCCAAGAAATTATTCTAGTGGACCATGGTGAAAATAGTCCTATATTATTAAAATGTAAGTGGATCCGACCATTCATAGTACAATTTGATGAGTATGGATTTGTATGCACAAATACAAGACAATTTTTATCAAAGATGGATGAGCCATATGTTTTCCCTCTTCAAATTAACCAATAATTTCTAATTAATGATGTAAGAATCCCAAGATGGTCATATGTCATTCAAACCAAGTCTTGTTCAAAATGAAAATTCATGGAAGTTGTTGATATAATGCCTAATGGGCAATATGTTAATTTACAAGAAACATTCGATGAAGTGGATGAAGATGATGATGGAGTGTTTGAAGAAGAAATTTTGATTAACGATGAAGAGATTGGGAGAGAGAATGCATTGCATGTCACAGATGAGGATGAGGAAGAAAATCAAGTAGATGTAGAAACAAGTGATTAGGATTCTAATCTTGCTAGCAATGCAGATGATTACGATGATGTTTTGTCACCTTGAGAGGTTAGCTTCTCACCTAAACTTTTGTTATGTGTATGGTGTGATTTATTATTAAATGTAATAAAGATCTGAGTATAGGTATGCTTATTCACTATTGTTTTACTAATACATTTTTTAATGTAATCATCATTATTCTGCTGATACATTGTATACAAAACTTGAGATGTTCTCTGTTGATTTGAAATGCATTTAAAGTTAGGTTCAATCATTCTTCTTAGTTTTCTTACTCTGGTTAAGAATTTTAAATTAACTTTTTTAGTTAGAATATAATTTCTTGTATGTCCTATATGTTTTCTAGATGCAAACATATAATGAATATCTATGATTTAATAATACATATAGATATCTTAACATTAGGTGAACTAAGCCTCCTCATTACAAAAAAATAAATGATCTCTTAGGTCTAACTGACACTAAAAAATAAAACTAAGAGATTGCAAAATTAGAAAATTGTTCAGTCTTTTCAATTAAATGATATCTAAAATACTACATTCATAATAAAATCCAATACTACACTACTGTAACAGTCAATAGAGGTATATGCAGGATGGCGGTACATATAGGTCATTGTAAAAATGCTTACCGCAATACCGTGGCAACCAAATATGAATATCATTGGGTGGTGGTGAGAATATGTTAACAACTAAAGTAAACCAGAACCCTGCAAGGGGTAAACATACACTATGGTATGGTGGTGAAAAATCACTCAACCACTAGAATTAATCGGCTGTCCCATGGGAGTCCAAAGGGGTGTGCATGGGGTGGTGGTACTACTAGCCCTACCATGTCGCTACCTCACAATGGTCTTGATATGACAGAGTTGTATGGCAGTGAACAACCACTCAACCACTAGAATTAACCCATCATCCCGTAGGAGTCCAAAAGGGCATGTGTTTGGTGGCAGTACTGCTAATGCTACCTCGCAGTGGTCTTGAAATGATAGAGCAGTACTACGGTACAAGTTGTTAAAGAATTTGATGATTACACCTTTCAATTTCCCAAGATCAAAGGCATGTATTCAAACTCAGAATATGGGTAGATTTTAAAATATTTTGCATGAATTGACATTAATAGTGAGGTGAGTGAGCTTAGCAACAAATATTACTTGCAACTTGACAAAAATTTTGTAATCATTCACATAGCTCAACGTACCATAGGAAAGGGAATTCAAGCACAAAGACTCTATAGCTATTATTTCACTGGGTAAGTTCATAGAAACCCTTTGTAGCAAGTGTATAAGAACTGAATTTTCTTCTACAAGTAGAAACTTAAATAAATCAAGTAGGATTAAATTCTTCATCATGCCACCCAAAATAATTTAACTTGTGAGTAAAAAGGAAGATTCCACAGTTTCTAAAAGAGAGAAGAGGTCCTTACAACAATCCATTTTAGATGTGTTACCTAATTATATAAACAAAGGATTCAAAAAGGTGTTAAGAGATGCAACCCATGGATGTAGAGACCCAATTATCCCTATCTCAAGGTGGGATTTGTTTTGGTACTTCTATGAAAAAATGAATGACAAGATTCTAGTTTTGAATCCTTGGACCTTAGATTTTTCCAAATTGATAGTCCCAAATGTCTTTGTAGATGTAGAGTTTATTAAAGTATTTGTACAATATTATCACCTGGCTACCAGGACTATAAGAATGCCAAATAGTTCACCATTAGTGGTGCTGACTAAAGAAGAAATTATAGAGTGCTTATGTTAAACAAGCAATCTATCACTAAGATCAACTTGGACAAAAGTGAGGATTATTATAGGAGATTGAGAAAAACTGATAGAAGTGATGAACTTCCTTTACACATGAAAAGAGGTGTAAAATATAGGAGGATACCTATCTTCCCCTCCCAAATTGAGCCATTTGCCACAAAAGACTTCCAAGTATATTTCAAAAGAACTTATTTTACTGTGTGCCAAGTTCTTGGAATAAATGCTAAATAAAGGATGCCAACCTATCTCATAATTATTGCAATGAAGATACAAAATCTTGAAGTCAACATTGAGTATGACTTTGTTGTTGAAATTGAGAAAGGGCTACATGAGGAATTTTTGCAAGAGAGAACTTAGCTCTAATCACTTTCAAGAAATACTCTTTGCTATGTCATTTAATATTGTACCAAAACATAAACAAATGGACTAAAAGAATGTATTTGGGAATGACTGATGATGAAGGGAATAGGTTGCCTGTACAAAACTAGTGTTACATCTAAGATAGTAGATGTAAAAATAGTTATTATTTAATATTTCATGATGACTTTATAGTAAATTTCATGGCCATTCTTGGTCATATTTCACCAAAATTTCCTAATAAAATCATGCAAGTATTAAGACCTTTAGAATTGAATCCAGAGTAGGGACACACTCACAATTTTGGTGACTGTTTCTTCTTAGTAGACCAAATAGTAATAAGGATCTATGGGTGTCCTCAAGCCCCACATGTTCTACCTAAATTTATTTCTATTCAAATTTCATTTTTAGAATTTATGTGGTAAATGTTATGGATGGAGCAGGATGTTATGAAAATACAAAAAAAGGAGACAATCCTCCTTGACCTAACTAAATGTGAGGAGATATTTGTAAGGTCTGACACTCTTGAAGAACTGCAAAACTATTTGAAGATGAGGTATTCATTGAAGTCACGAAGAGAAAGGGTCTTTGATCTTGAAGGGAATATTAATTTTATAAATCAGACACTTCTCCCTAAAATTGGGATTACCCATGTAATGGATTATGATAATGTAATAAGAAATTACTTTACACTTGATGAAGCTTTTCTGAGGATGAGGAAGTGGGAAATCATAAAGAGGCTCGAGGAGGAGAAGAATAAAAGGAACATTGGATTCCAAGGATTCTATGTTGAAAAAGGGGATCCTATCAAAAGGATGAACTTAATAATTGACAACTTTGAAAGATTATATGTTGAACAAGAAAAGAAACCTGAGGGACAGTCTTCAAAACCCTCCAAGCTACCCATTAAACCAAGTGGTGTTGTAATCATAGAGCCCCTACAAGACACTACCACAATACAATTAGAAGCATCCCTTGAGCAACCAAGTCCTAAAAGGTAGAAGAAACATGGAGTGGCCCCCTTATTAGAATATGAAATAAGTGGAGTAGGGGATACTAAAGAGGTAGCTGATGTACTTTTGAATTTTAAAGATGATGAAGTTGATCAACCACTTCCTAAGCTTGCAAATGATGCTAAAAAACTAGAAGAGTGGATGTACATGGACATAATGATCAAGAAGTTCATGATGATGAAAGGGTGATTGTTTCCCTTAGATTTATTCAAGATGATGAGTTTATTCAAACTCTCGAGTTTAAGGAGTTTTGGTTTAAGATGAAAATGAAATAATTTGAGGAGAGACTCCAAATTAATAATATGGGCACTAAGGAGTCACAACATGAAAAAATTGTTGCCCAAAATTTTGAAGAACTCATGATTAATGAAATTACTATTAGCCCCCATGAAGTAAGAAAATTGGTCTTAGAAAGCAATATACTAAATATTCTTGGGATGGAGTTAAAAAGGATATTCTTACTGGATCAAGTAAGAAGGAAAGAAGATCCCATGTTGGTTTGTGAATTCAATTCAAATGAGGGAATGAGTGGTACAGGTTACAATCCAAGAATTGAAACCCTAGCCTTTTGGATAAAGAAAAAAATAATAGAAAAATCAAGATTGCTTGATGTTGTAAAAGAAATGAGAGGGACTTCCATGGTAAAGACACTTCAAGACACATCAGCATTGGAGGCAGCTACTATGACAATGCACTCAAAAATATTTACTAGGGATGTGGTTAAAGCTATGGAGCTTAGATTGGAAAAATATGAGAAAGCACAGACTGATCTGAATGATAAAGTGAATAGGTTATTCACAGAAAATATGAAATTGAAAGAGAAGTTGAAGGGAGTAGGTCCTTCCCAAAGAAAAAAATTTATAGTATTCTAGCCCCCTACCATCCATACTGATACAAGTGCAATCACTATTGAACAAGTAAATGTGCTAAAAAAAGAAATTGAGAAGTTGAAAAGACTAATGAAGAAAAAAAGAAAAGAGCAAAGAGAGAAACCCTCAAGGTATGGGAACAAATCTTGGACCATAGGGTTAAACTAATTGTGGAAAAATTGGAAAATGTGTATGAATGTTATGTCTCCTTGTCACAAGTAGTTGATCAAATAAAGGCCCATGTACCTATATTGGACCCCTTATTCAAGAAATGACAACCTATACATCACACCTTGACAACTTTGTGCAGAATTTTAAAAAGGTGTGTTGAGGACCCCACAACTTTAAAGCCTACTGAGAAAATGGTCCAAATGGTCATAGATGAAATTCAATACATATCTACAAAAGAGAAAAATATCAAGGAAAGAGTGGATTCATTTCACACACTAAAGCAGTGGTTCATGCCTAAGATACTAAGGGATGATGATAAACTAAAAGGATCCAAGGACTTGATAGATGAGTTTAGAAAAATTGTTCCCAACCGCCTCACTAATTTATAGAAGGATGGTGAGATAAATCTCGACTTCCCCAATTTAAACTTGGATGAAATAATTGCACTGGATGTTGGATTCTCAAAATTTATCACAGATGGAACATTGTTATTAGACAGTAGATGGAAGAGTCACTTGGCCAACACACAAAATATCTAGGACTACAAATGGTGTCATGATTACATAGTTTACTAATGGGAGCATACATATCAAGCTCCCCTAAAGAATAGGCCTTACAGTGAAGTACCAAGCCTTGTAAATACTAACATGGAGAGAGGACCTTGCCAAATTTGAGTGATCGTGGGTATCTTATGATGAGTAACAAACTTTCGTATCTTGCGAGTGCTCTAGACTTCAACATCTTATCATTTCTCTCCATTTCTCATCTTTCATTACTTTTATGTAATCCTATGTAAACAATGATGATTAAGACTTTTTGATTTATGTTAAAAGTGGGTAATTGAAAAAAAAAAATTGACATGTCAATTAGGAATTTTTTTGAAGTTACATATTGTAAAATATTTTTGAAGATCAATAAAATGAAGATATAATTGGTGGTCGAATTCTGGTTTCAATTGTTTAATGAAGTGAATTAATGAATGTTATCTTGTTGTCTCTAGTTTGATCTTTCCTTGTTATTTAAATTAATATATCAAGGGTATATCTGGTTTATCAAAACACATTTGCAGTCAAACAATTCTTTTTGTACTACATTTTGGTGTCAAATCTTTGGTAATTATGGTTAGTTTCATTACATTCAAATTTGAATTCTGGGAAATTATATACAATAAATAGATTGATGGCTATTTGGATAGTGAAATTAGCTCTCTTAGAAATTAACTTAAATATCTTGTCTTGAAATATCTAGAACTATTAGTTTAATTAAAGATGATTTTATGGTTGTTTTTCTAACAATGATTTTACACAGCAACTAGCTTGTTATTTTCATTCAAAATACAAGTCATGATCAAAGTCAAGCACATACCAAGAAGATGGTACTCTACTTCAAACCCTCAACCTCACTTAGTTTAGTCTACTTACATGGGGATATTAAGGAAGTTGCTAAAAAATTAATATATATCATTTGTTTTTTGTGAAGGAGAATCCTGTGAGATCCAATATGGCAATGGATCAATATCCAGTTTCTTAAGTAAAGATGTTGTCATAGTTGAGAAACTTGTAGTGAAACACTAGATTAATAATTTTTGGGTGTTAAGGCTTCCCAATTGGATATCAAAGATCTTTTCTCATCAAATTAATTTGGAATTTATGTATAAATGGATTATTTCATGCTGCAAGTCTTTACTGAGACAACACATGAACCAGGGTTGACATTTTTATTGTTTAAGTTTGATGGCATACTTGGGCTTGGTTTCCAGAAATTTTTTGTTGATAATTGTTGATGGTGTTTTCTACACAGCAACAACTCAGACAGAATATAGAATCCTATCTCTCTTGAAAGGTAAATCTCTATCAGCAAGCCTCAAGAGATAACCCCAAGGTCTCTAATGTCAGGTCTTGACAATGCATAAACAACTCAATGATAAATGTGAAAATGTTGGTAATCACAAAGGGACCTTACTACAAGCAAAATACTGAATCTTGATTTATTAGATCTAGAAATATAATGATACTTTAATTTCAAAATCTAACCCAATAATCAAATAAATGGAAAAAGATAAGGGTTTCAAAGAGATTTCTAGATCTAATACTACTCCTAAGATTAACAATGCAAATGATAAACACTGAAATGGACCAATCCCTCAAAAAAAATTTCTACTTGACCCAGATGGATCTACAATCTTATAGAAACCGTGCAATCTTCTAAGGTAGTAAGATTTTCAAATCATGAACATTCATTTAGACAACCTTATTGCAATTGAAATGAATAAACCCTCATAATCGAACTAAGCACAATGAATGTAAAGTATAGGCTAACTTTGCAAAGCAACTAACAATCAGTTGGCTGCGAAAAGTATGGACTGAGAGATTGCTGCAACATTCAAGTATCAAATCACAAACATCATTGAATCAAATCTAATATAAATATTAACCAACTCAAAGAAATTTTAAAGATGGAATAACAAGAACCATGCAAGACAAAAGAATACAAGTATGGAACCAAATCACAATGTCACTACTTGCATTCAATTATCCACTGTAGCAACAATTCCAGCTTTTTGTTACAATATTTGCTTGAGAACAACTATTCACTAACCCTAGCTCTACTTAGTTCGCTTCTAACTACTTTTCTCTATTCTACTTCTATATTCTAACTTCTTAACCCTTACAAATGAGGCGAAATTCCCAATATATAGAATCCCCCTAGAAACCTGTCGGCCCAGCAAGAGTTTCGCAGCATTAATGGCACAGCAACCCAGCCAAGAGAAACTCAAAATAGGTCAAATAAGCATTAAATGCACATTCCATCCAAGTCAGCCTAGGATCCACAATGCAGTTTAGACCAAAGCTCGGGAAGATAATAGGGAAGCACAAATCATGCTGCAGCCTATCATTAACTCCCTTCCCTATTATCCCATTCCGATTTAGCATTTCATGAACTTTCAAAAAAATCCCATCCAAGTCAGCTACTGATGGCAAAGACAAAACCCTAAGTCAATTTTCAATGGATGCAATCTCTTCTCTTGACTGTTTGACCGACTTATCCCAATCCACCTTATATGTCATATATTTATCAATAACTTCAAGGTAGGTGGCTGCATCATCCAATTGGTCCTCAAAAACAAAATCATCATCAAGTGGTGTGTAAACATCCTACCACCAAATTCTCAACTGTTCCAGACTCAAATACTTGGGTGCGATCTTCCTTCTTCCCGTCATGATCTCAAAAAAGGCCATGGAGCCATTATAAACACCAGCTAGGGTATCATCAATTTTCCTCCTTTGTTTATAGATCTTCCAAATGTAATTGAGGGAAAAATTCATAAATAACATCCTGTCCAAAAATTCCCTTTGTATCCAATCCTTCGTAGGGGTGGAATCTTGCAAGTGCATAGACCAAATATGAAGTCATTGTGAAAGTCTTGGTCTGTAACACATTAGATAACTATTCATGGAGTACTCTACTAATCAAACCAGCCCAATGATAATCAATCAATTCTTGCTCCATCCTCACAATGGCATGGCACATCCAATTCTCAAACACTCCTGCACTCCTCAATCCAACCACCCTGCTGAGTAATGTAATAGCATCATAGTAATCCTTCTTGAACTTTTCCTTGAATAGTTGCTTGGGAAGTTTGGAATAGTGTGACTTAGGATTTTCCAGCCAAGAGTTGATGAATTGCTGAGATTTAACAGTTTTCTCCTCGTAGAATTCCTTGGCAGACCCCATGTTGAATGCCACCACATGAGATCTATCTGGCATATCAAAAGTCTGAGCAATAGAGACAGGGTTGAGGTTTTCTATCACTCTCCCTTGAGGACTGATAATCTTTTGTGTACCCTGGTTGTAGTGTCTGGCACACTCAAGGACAAGCTCATAACACTGCACCGTTGAAGGGAACCGACCACATGTGCCAAACCTGACTCCTTCATCCTTCTAGCCACCAAATGAAGATCTTTAGCTGCCATTCTTTCTTTGAACTCTTCATAGTCCCATTGTCCAACATTTGTATCAGTCACCTCTGACCAAATTGATGTGATCTTGCTTGCAAGGATCTTACTCTTGACGTCCATCTTAATCTTCTCTGCCTTAGAAATTAAGGATCCCTCTGCTACCTTACTAGATTCAGCCTGTATCCATCAAGAAAATCAAAATAAAAACCATAGGAAACTAATGCTAATCCATCCATACACTGTTAGAATGCATCTCATATAGCCAAAGTGTTATTAAATCTCATATGAAATAATCACAACAAATTTTGGGTTTCGAGACCACCCACGGAATCTAAGCCAGAGAGGGATTTCAAGAAATTCTAGACCGATCGGATTCCAACAGAATAACCAAGAAACACCTACTTAACCATTAAACCTGATCATAATCAATCAACAAATTACACGAGAAATCCAAATGTGACATGAAATAATCATTAAATGTATCAAAAATCATAAACAAATATAATTATCTCACTTTCCTTATATTTCATCAGATTTTAGGAAGATCCATGAGGGATGGATTCCCATGAAGAATGAGCCAGAGAGGAGACTTTGGAAAATCAGAGAGACACCGAATTTCAGAGAAATCTGGACCTGACGGACTTCCGCAGATAGGGAAAAATTTTGAACTAATTGGCGCAAAAAAATGTACTTCGGCCAAACAAATTTTCTTCGGAATGAGGTCACACCGAGTGGGGCATGACCTGCCAACTGGTGATATAGCAAACATATCGATATGACCGAAGGGTAGTCAGGGTAGGGTCTTGGAAAATGCCTTAGTCTCACTGACTTTCAGGGTCCAAGTAAACACTTCGGCCAAACTAAAGTTTCTCAATATGAGGTCTCAGGGAAGTTGCGATGTCTTGTCGATGAGGTTTCACTAAAATTAGGTGGTTTCAGTGTAACGTCTAGCCGACGAGGGGAGCCTTATCGAAGCAAATGGGTGTTTCGGTGATAGGTTTTGAATTCAGCCAGAGGTCTTGTCGACTACGTAATTTTTTGTCGACATGGAGCCTCATCGGTATAACCTCTGGCTGACAACATGTGGTCTCCCTAAAAGAGGATCCAAGCTCACCAAGAAAGGAAGGCTCTGTCATGAAGTCTCGGTGATCGTTGGTAGTCTCAGTGAAAGAAAAGGTCTCAGCAAGAGTTGTGAGCTTGCCAAAAGGTCTCACCAACCCAGCAGGGTCTCCCCAACTGAAATGAAGGGAGCTTCACGAGAGTGAAACACACTCAGTGAAAGGTCTAGCTAAAGGTGAAGGTCTTGGCGAAAGTGAAGAAGAACATCGGTATGACCAATGGAGCCCGCCATGACCTCTTTCCAATGGTGTATATGATAGCGATAATTTCATTGCACCTCACCAAATTTTGGGAAGATCCGCCAGAGATGAATTATCCTGAAGGAACAAGAAATCTCGGACTGAGGCCAAAAGCTTGATTGCGACATGAAATCACAATTTCACACACATCGCACTAATCATGGATTCAATGATTTAAGCTTAGGGAAAGTTATGATTTGAAGGTCCATGGACTCAATGATTTAAGCTTAGGGAAAGTTATGATTCAATGATTGCGATGCCCTAGGTTTAAACCCTATACACCCACCATTGGCACATAGGCAAGCTCAGAATTCATCTGTTTCAACTGTTAAGTCATTACTAGGGTTTACTAATTATTCTTAGGCAAGATTCATCAAAATGCAGATAGACAAATGAGCTCAAAACTCACCCAGAAGATCACAAATAACATAATGTTGAACAACCCTAGCATGAAATGATCAAATATTCAGGAATTCAAGTCTCAGAAGCTCTCATAACATCAATGTGCCATCCATAAACATCAATTCAAAAGAAAGCAATCAAACACATACCATTATAAAGCGGAAATCAATCCCAGAATCAGCAAATACGAAGGCCAATGGCATCCTCAAAGAATAGGGCCAAGAATGCACAAGAAATTGCCACTAAATCAATCAATTCAAGCCTAAATTCCCCAAATTGAATTAGAATCTTGAAGAACCAACTCTAAGGATGCAGCCCTCAACTCAAACGATGGAAAATAATAAGCATGATGGCATAAAAGATCCCAAAAATTAAGTTAAATACGTCCTTCAAAAGCATGCATGAAGTCATTAATACAATCGATAAGATAGTCAGAGAACTCAGGAATCTGACAATAGGGCGGAATCCAAAAAAATCCGGCCCATGCAGAAATCCGCAAAGACCAAGGATCCCCAAACAACAGGGTCTAGCTGGAGTCCAAGCAGGATCCGAGAAAATCCGTCCAGGGAGGAAAATCCTGAATCAGGGTAAAAACCTGAACCATATCTAGAACTAAGGATTTTCAATGAATAACCTGGGGAAACACCTAGGCAATCAAAAATAAACATTTAAGAACATGCCTAAAGTAAGACAAAACCTCAAAATGAAAGGGCCAAAACACCAAAACTAAAGCGAAAAGAGGACCCTTGCTTTTAGCGGGGCATGTGTGCGAAAACTGCACAAGAAATGGTGACTTCTACTAGGAAAATTCTCTAGAGCATTTGATGATGAACATGAATCGAGAACCCCAAATCTCTCATTTCAATCTCACCATCAAACAAACAAATCAAAATGCAAATATTTAAAGAATCAAAACCAAAGGATAGATCGAAGCTT
Organism: Sequoia sempervirens; assembly: GCA_007258455.2. NCBI lineage: Eukaryota > Viridiplantae > Streptophyta > Pinopsida > Cupressales > Cupressaceae > Sequoia > Sequoia sempervirens. The sequence continues at coordinate 541,706,912 of VDFB02047230.1, forward strand.
TCATAAACTAAAAATCCAAGTGTGTGCATATGAGTTCATTTCCCCCCTTAAGCTACCGTAGAAACCAAGCTCAATCAAGTTAGGCTACGTAAGGATTCTAACTTCAAAAGCAACCTGGATAGGGCATCGCTACCAATTAGGTGTCCATAGCCCCGACGAGGTTATCGTTGTGATTCTCCTGAACATAGCTCTACTGCCAGCCAGGCGTCCATAGCCCCAGTAGAGATATTCAGGTACCCTTGATAAGTTGAATTTATTCTTTTGATATTCAATATTTCATTTTTCTTTCTTTTGATATTCTTTATATGTCACTTTCATTTCATCCTGTGAACAATGAAGCTCACACTCAGGGCTGAGAACCATAGTGGCGCTGAAGCAGAAATAAGATTTTTCACTTGACAAAACTTCACAGGGATTCCTATAGTAACATCAAGATTCTTAAGATATATAAGAGATATAAGATTTCAGAATACTTCAAATTCAGATCCAAACCTGTGCTCATCCTCCTTAAATCAAACATTTAGATTGCTAATGATAGCAAAGACTTCAACCGTCCTTTCAAGATACAAGACTTTAGTTCACCAACAAAATGCTTAGAAAAATTCCAAATAATGATATATTTGCCATGCAAGTGCAACAGATCCCAGTGAAAATAGAGAAACCCCCAAAACAAGAGCAACGCAAAAATAAAACCTGAACCAAAAGCAAACCTACACTAACCAAAACAAAAAGAGAAGAAAACAGCAGAAAAGGAAACCTAATCTAACTATATACAAGAAAAGAGCTGAAAACAACTCAAGACTAGAAATAATGCTTTAGATACTGCCCATTGATAGGCAGTGGGATATCCTCTCCAGTGAGAGTTTTCAAATGGAAACCATTATCTCCAAGAATTTCTAAAATATAGTAAGGGCCAAGCCAAAGTTTATCAAATTTTCCATGCTCTCCCTTATAGTCATGGGCTTTATCCCAATAAAGAACCAAGTCAGAAATCCTAAAAGCTTTTACCTTGGCTCTCTTATCAAACCATCTCTTGACTACCCCCTGATGTTTAGCAAATTCATCTAGGGATTTGTCTCATTTTTCCTCAAGATGTAACAATTTAGCAAGTCTGGCCTTGTGTTTATCTCCCTCATCATAATATTCATTAATGAATTGCAAGGTGGGGATCTTTAACTGAATGGGAAACACAAGTTCTAATCCATAAACTAGGTGGTAGGGTGATATCCCTATGGACATCTTATGTCTTGTGTAATCTTCCCAAAGAGAAAATCTAAGTTGGGTATGTCAGTCCTTCAGATTTCTTTCTAACAGTTTACAAATAACAGTCAGAAGATTTTTGTTAGATGACTCGGCCATACTGTTACCCTAGGGATAATAGTTGGAAGCAAACTTGATGATAATCCCATGATCAAAAACCCAGTTAGAAAACTTTAAAGATGAAAAGGTAGGACCATTATCACAAACTAAAGACATAGGACATCCAAAACTATTAATGATACCTGATTCGATGAAGTTAATTACTACCTCTGAAGTGCATTTCTTACAAGCAAGGGCCTCATTCCATCTTGTAAAATAATCAGTGACAGTAAGGATATACCTATGACTAGCTGAGGAGGGTGGATTGATGGGGCCTATGAAGTCCATCCCTCATTGTGCAAAAGGTTTTACCTCAAAAATTGGCTGGAGTGGAAGGGTTGAAAACTTCTCCCTGGCTGCTGCAGTCTGGCACACATGGCATGTCCTGACATGACTGTGGGTGTCTTTGAATAACGTAAGCCAATAGTAACCAACTCTCAAGATCTGATTTGCAGTAGAATGTGCAGAGCCATGACCCGTACCATATCTATCATGAAATTCCACCATCACTGGCTTGGCTTCCTGCTACCCCAAGCATCTCAAATATAGGCCTTCATGATTCTTCTTATATAGGATAGATCCTTTTAGCATGAAACTATCACTTTTCAAATGTAGTGCCCTCCTTTGTACTGCATTAAGATGATCAGGGCATCTCTGAGTTAGAAGATAATGAACAATATCATCATACCACTCGCCAGGAGAAACATCTTCCAAAGTATAAGTCTGAGCTGTAAGCTTAGGGCTTGTCTCTGCCATTGTCTTTGTGAGTCCTTGCCCTCTAACCAACTTCATGGGCTGAATCTCAATATCATACTCCTGTAACATAGTCACCCACTTGGCCCTACTTTCCCCCAACTCATTTTGCATCAACAACAACCTTACTGCAGGATTGAGAACTATAGAAAATATCTTATTTTTGAGGATATAATGCCTGAATTTCTTTATGACTCTAACCAAAGCATGGGCTTGCTTCTCTACATTTGGGTATCTCAACTCTGTATCCTTCAATGGTGTGCTCATGAATGCTATGGGATGTTCATTTCCTTGGTCATATTTCTGAGTTAATATAGCAGCACAAGAGTGGTCAGAAGCAAAGGAATATATGTAGAATGGTTTAGCATAATCCAGACTCACCAAAATTGGGGCTTCAGCAATAGCCCTTTTTATCTCTACAAATGCTTCTTTTTCCTCTGCATTCCATTCAACTTTAGCCTCCTTCTTCAACATTGCATTTAGTGGCTTAACTATTTCTGCAAACCCAGTGATGAAATTCCTCACAAAATTAATCTTGCCAAAGAATGATTTCATTTCTTTCTTACTAGTAGGCAGTGGATTCTTCAAAATAGCCTCTATACATTCTAGATCAATTGCAATCCCCTTCTCAGAGATAACATGCCCTAATAATTTACCTTTTGTAACTCCAAAGATGCATTTCTTGGGATTGATTGAAATACCAAACTCCCTGCATTTCTGGAAAACTTTGCACAAATCTAAGATATGATCACCTCTCTTCTTTGAAAATACTGTCAGATCATCCATGTAGATGATTATCCACTTCCCAATTATATCTTTAAAGGCTATGTCCATTTCTCTTTGGAATGTAGCTCCAGCATTAATCAAGCCAAAAGGCATCCTTCTATAAGCAAAAGTGCCCACTTGGTGGTGAAAGAAATTTTATGTCTGTCCTCGTACTACACCATAACTTGGTTGTATCCTGAATAACCATCCAAAAAGGACATCATCTAAGATCCATTGACAATCTAGAGCACTTCATCCAGTGAGGGTACTAGATAATTATCCTTTTTTGATGCCCTGTTTAGGTTCCTTAAATCCACACATAACCTAATTTCACCATTTTTCATCCGCACTGGAACCAGTTTTGCAACCCAAGTAGAGTGCCTGACTGGAAATATGATTCTCCCAGACAACAATTTTTGCACTTCCTTTTGTATTATGGGTTCCAGTAAAGCATTAATAGGCCTCTGCCTCTATCTGAAAGGCTTCACTCCTAGATTGAGAGGGATAGTATGAGTTATGATTGATGTGTCATAAGTTTTTAAGTCTTCATAACTCCAGGCTATCACATCTGGATATCTATGTAGTGCATTGATGATTCCTTTTCTTTCCTCAGGAGTGCATACTTTACCAATAAAGACATTTTTGACATCCTCCTGAGATCCCATATTATATTTGTCACACTGTCCACTGATGGAATCTTTCCTGGCATCTTGTTCCTAATCCCTGACCTTATCTAGATCAAATATTCTCTCTAATTGTACCATTCCTCTAAGAATTGTATTGGTCTTCAAATTAATTACCCCTTCCAAGTCCATCTCAGCTTCTTGAAGTTCAGTTTCCTCAATGATTTGAGAAGCAAAGACATCAGTACTAGTAATAAAATATAAGATATGTTTGTCATCTTCAAATACCTAGAAGTTGGTGACATTATCAGGTACTGAGGATACTGGAGTCAGCTCCACAGTAAATTTCTTTAGTCCCGAAAGAGACAGAGGTTGCAAGGTGTTGGCTGCCTGAGCAAGGGAATCAGCTGTCTAGTTTTTACTTTGAGGAGTTAATTGAATATTGAAGGCATCAAGTCCTTCAATGAGATCCCATACTCTATGTCTATAGTTGGTCATTCTTCTGTCATGACAAGAGTATTGTCTACTAACTTGCTTGACTATTAGCTCAGAATCTCCAAAAACTTGCAAGATTTTAACCCTTTTCTTCAATGTCATTAATAGTCCATGCACCAAGGCTTCATATTCTGCTACATTATTCGTACAATGAAATTGGAGTCTATGAGCAGAAAAAAATGTCTTACCTCTTGGGCTAATTAGCTTGAAACTTGCCCCAGCTCCTTGCTTTGATTTGGACCCATCGAATCTTAACATCCAACAACCAACATCTACAAAGTTCCCTGCCTTTTCACTTGCACTGTTACTATTGGATGGATCTTTAGAAGGCACTACTCTTTTTCCTTTGTGATCTTCTTGGACATTAATTGTGACTATAGGAGTGGGATTAATACACTTCTGTACTTTTTTTATTGTAGCTTTGCATAGGCAAAAATACAATTCTAAATGTGAAGCATTATGTACCCTACACCAATTGGGCAATAGTAACTCTCCAAAGTTCATTCCTCTTCCTAACTGGATCTGATCTTCAATACATTTTTGAATGAACTCTTGAAAACTATCCAACAAAGCTAGTTGATTATCCTCCGATTGATAATCATTTTTAGTTGGTTCTATTAAGGCTTCAATACCACTGGATTCTGTTGTAAGGTCTACAGGTGTTGTGTAGAACATAAGAACTTCCTCCACATCAGACTCTTCAAGAGGGGCTGTGAGCACATAGTTACCCATGCTTACTTCTAATACCAGAATTTTAGTAGAAGTTTTCTAATATTTTGTAATCATATACTTCTTGCTGGGTTCTTTTTTAATCCTAATCTGGTTTGGCACTCCTTTCCAGGGAAGCCACATATGGGAGTGATCAGTCGAAACATATCCATTCAAAGCCCTGGTAAAGTCCCTTCCCAGGATTAGGCCATAAGCATTAGGGATGTCAGCCACCTGTATATTGAGAACCTGCTGAATTCTAGGATCAGAAGCAATCTGCATATGAATCATATTTAACTCTCCTACAACATTCACTTCAGTCCTATCCAATTGTGTGACTTTCTTTTGGGAATCAGTAGGGGTGATACCCATAGCTCTACATACATCAAAAGGCATAATATTGGTTGAAGCACCAGAATCCAGCAGACAATTATGCAGATTCTTACCGAATATTCAAACAGAAATCAAGAACAGAGGTGTGTTTGTCTTTCCTTGAAACAGAGTTAAGGGAGTATCTACTTGAGCGACTTGAGATTTTTCCTTTTCTTTCCTAGTATCTCTAGGGGGCATATGGACTTGCTTATGAGTCTGATTTTGTCTTCCTACTGACTGAGAACTAGATACTCTATTGACATTCTCGCTAACTGATTTATCTTGTGACATGGAATTTGCATTATAAGATCCTAAGACTGCATTCCTAATGGATGAAACTCTTAATAACTCGAATGCAGATAGATTTACCTTCAATTTTTGGAGTTCTTCAGCAACATACATGGCCAATTGTTCTTCATTTAAATCAGTAGGAGTCTCCCTCGAGTATTCCACCATCTTTTCCTTATTTGCATCAACATTTCTTCCTTTTGGTACATGAGCATATCCTGGATCTTGAGATAAATATTGCTTGGACATTTGAGGCAGTGATGGATTATTGCTAGCATTAGGGTCTGGAGGTGTGTTAAAATTATTCAATGGAATGGAAGTAGTAAAAGGGCCTCCAGGCTGTGGGCACTGTGTGGCAACTCCCTCAAGTCATACTTCTTGACAGGTCTCTGGAAGGTTTTCACTTCTTCAACATAAGCCTCTTCTTCATCTCTGGGACCATTATCATTTACTAAAATCTCATCAAATAGTTGTGTCATTTCATCTCCATTGGATACCTAATCTATTTCTTCCTCCAACTGGTCAGATTCTTCTTCAGGTACATGTGAATCATAAGGATTAGATGGTACTATTTCCTAACCACTTGCATTGTTCTCCACTTTGTACTGGAAGATTAAGGCTATTGTTTGGAATTCTTGATAGTCTAACTTAGAATACTGACTAGTCTTATGGAGCCTACACCACCCTGATAAAGTAGCCTCGGCTAGATATACACCACTAGGAGGCTTCTCTTGATTTACTAGCTAATTGTCAGGTTGATTAGTTGGTTGGTCCAGTGGGGTGGAAACTCCTCCATTGTTAGGGCTTGTGTTCCAAGTCCTATTCTATCCTGATGGATGCCTCCTATCAAACCCTTGTACACCACCTCTATCAAAGTTCTGGCCCGAGGGTTGTCCTTTATCATAATTCTGTCTTCTATCATTATTATATCCTCTATCATTATTGTATCCTCTATCATTATTGTATCCTCTATCCTTATTGTATCCTTGGTCCTGACGTTGCCCTCTATCAAAGTGTTGTCCTTGTGGATTCTCTCTATTCTGATTGGACTGCATATTTCTCTAAGCAGCTTGCAACTAACTGTTTTGGTTCCTCAAGTAATTCACCTCCATATTCAGCTTCTTTATTTGTTCGGACAATTCATCCAGTCTCTCCTTGTCAAGATTACTGTGTGGAGGCTGATTCGCATTATTTTGGGAATATCCTACTACAACATTGGCATTTAGTGATTGGTTCAAGACTTCAGAATTCTACATGTATGAAGGATAACTAGCTTGAGGCTGGGTATACAGGGGTTGATTCACATTTTGTTGGGGGTAATTAATCATGGATAACACTTGTCCCACAAGAGGCCCTAGGTGAGGGACCAAAGGCAACTGAGGTACCAAATTCATGATTGGAGTATGGTTTTCCAGAGCTTGGCTGAATGCTGGAACTTGTCAAGGGTGAGCAATGGGTCCTAATGAGGGTAGAGGCCCAGATAGATGTTACCTTAGATTAGTGCTAACTTTCATAGCCTCTGCATATGCATCAAGTAGACTAGCAGGAGGATTATTACTCCACTTCATAAAGGTAGCTGTCAAACTATCAAGTCCCTCATAATAGACTTCTAGAGCAGTGGGTTCATCAACAACATAAGGGGCCTATAGTCTGGAATAAGCACGATGAAACCTATTGTTGAAAGATCCTATAGGCTCATTGACCTCCCTTTTAACATTAGTGAACTGACGGTAGAGCTCATTGGAACTAATGGGGATTCAAAACTTTTGCAAAAAGGCAGCCTCTAGCTCAGTCCAATGCTTGATAGACCCAGTAGGAAAATGGTTGTACCAATAGAATGCATCTTCCCCTAGTGAATAAGGAAATAATCTACAAGCTACATCCTCATGGTTTATCCCTCTATCCTTGAGGCTAGTCTGAAAGATCCTGATGTGTTCCTCAGCAGTCCTATTTGGATCATTGACATGGAATTTTGAACAAAAGTGTTCATGGTTTTTTGGCATGACATTGTAAATGGAAAAACTTAATGGAGATGGGTTGGTTGCTAGCAAGGCCATTGGTGGAGGTGGGGTGGGTAATGGTTTATCTACGACTAGCTGAGCTTGTGGACTAGGAATTCCCTCAGACTCAGATGAACTTGATGGAGATGGGGATGATGGAGATGAGGGAGGTGGATGGGATGATGATGACTCTCCCCTTCTGTTGGTCCTTCTAGACCTAGTAGGGTTTGGTAATTCCTGAAATTCCTCCTCTCCTAGAGTGGATCTTGTTCTTCTTTTGAATCTTTTAGGAGAGATGGCATTCAAAAATTGATCCAGTTTGCTTATTCAGGCCCTCCTAGCGCCAATCATGTTGATGGTGTTTTCTTCACAGAAAAACCTCAGACAGAATATAGAATCCTATCTCTCTTGAAAGGTAAATCTCTATCAGCAAGCCTCAAGAGATAACCCCAAGGTCTCTAATGTCAGGTCTTGACAATGCATAAACAACTCAGTGATAAATGTGAAAATACTGGTAATCACAAAGGGACCTTACTACAAGCAAAATATTGAATCTGGATTTATCAGATCTAGCAATATAATGATACTTTAATTTCAAAATCTAACCCAATAATCAAATAAATGGAAAAAGATAAGGGTTTCAAAGAGATTTCTAGATCTAATACTACTCCTAAGATTAACAATGCAAATGATAAACACTGAAATGGACCAATTCCTCAAAATGAATTTCTACTTGACCTAGATGGATCTGCAATCTTATAGAAACCGTGCAATCTTCTAAGGTAGTAAGATTTTCAAATCATGAATACTCATTCAGACAACCTTATTGCAACTGAAATAAATAAACCCTCATAATCGAACTAAGCACAATGAATGTAAAGTCTAGGCTAACTTTTCAAAGCAACTAACAATCAGTTGGCTATGAAAAGAATGGACTAAGAGATTGTTGCAACATTCAAGTATCAAATCACAAACATCATTGAATCAAATCTAATCTAAATATTAACCAAATCAAAGAAATTTTAAAGATAGAATAACAAGTGTTGGTGTAATTAAATGTCTTGTACCTTGTCCTAAGTCATGATTACACCTTAGTTAAGTTTACTTAGGGACCACATAGGAGGTTGTTGGAGATTTTCCACCGTTGGTGGACTTGACATGTCATTACCACATCACTTCCACCTTTTGTGGACACATCATGTGATCATCTCTCCACCTTTTGTGGTGATTATCACATTATCTCTTTCCCACTTTAGGTGGAGTGATAACTTTTCATTGTTGTCCCATGTCATAAGATTGTGACACTTGTCATAATCTTATGTACTTCCATGTTCTCACCTTGGCTATATAACCAAGGGGTCTCTCTCATTGTAAATAATCAGAATCCTCTCATATTATTGACAGAATATAGTTTATTCTTGTCACTTGTTTCTCTCTCTTATGCTTGTGCTTTCTATTAGGCCTCTAGATCTTGGGTGGCTACCTTCATAGCCAATTCTTACATGGTATCAGAGCTCTCCAGGTGTTGCAGATTCCTTCCCAGATCTAAGGGTGATATTTTTACTTGAAGAATTTTTTTGGGTGTAGATTGGGGTATCAAGAGCCTCACGGTTGAATTCAGAAAGCTCCGCAGATGAATTTTGACTATAAATTTTCCTATATTGGGTAAAGTTGTTTTTGAGGAATTTTTTTTTTGCTGGGACAGCCTCCCAAGCGGTATGATCTTTCAATTTTCACAAAAAAATATTTTGTGTAAATATTTTCTACAATTTTCTTATGATAATTTTGGGGCAAAATTTATTTAAATCGGGCTTTTATTCACAAATATTTGTTGCAATATTATTTTATTGGCAAAATACATCTTCTGTAGATTGTAGTTGTATCGGCAGATCTGCTCAATTTGCCTTCTAGCTATCTTGTCATTGGCGGGGATAAGGGGTTTGGCATCCATGAGGTCCACAGTACATCGGTCCACTGTCTACCATCAATGATCTTCTACCAGTCATATCTAAGCTTGTAGGGTACAATCTACATGGTCGGCATTTGTTGGATCCATCGGCGGTACCTTTCATCACCTCTCTAGCAGTTCTTTCCCATCACTGTCAATCGTCCGATCTGTGACACGGTCCTCCCATCTGCATTCATTAGCAATCAGCATAAGCAATGCTACTGTGTTATCGGCCTGGTCAAGGGACCATCACAGAGGTCTCATCAACCTTCTTTTGTATTGGCAGTACGCGGGTAACAATCATTGCCACACATTGGGGAGTCATCGGCATATTTCGTGAATGATCCACTTTCAATCAGTTAGCTCGGCATTGCTTGGCATTCATCGACGTACTATCTTTTCCACCAGTGGGGTTTAAGGTACTCGCCTATCATTTGGTGGTATTGTGCATTTATTTTTGCTTCATCAGATCTGCCAAGGTATATGGTCATCAACATTTGGTACAAATGTCTTTATAGAAGTTTTGTTTTAAAAATATTGTTTATTCAAATCCTTGGCCGACGAGTTATAGTATTTGGCAGACAATGATTGGTGTTTTTTTAATTTTTTCCCTTGTAAGCGGTGATCACATGGATGACCGAATTTTAGCCCATGGTGCCAAATTATTTGCATGTTTTAGCCTTAAAAATTTTGTATTAGCCCCAAAATTATTGATAAGCCTTTTTTTTCATTTTATCATAACTTTTTCATATGGAGACCATTTTCCAAAAATGAGATATCGTCAGAAAGCTGGAAGAGTCAACTTTTTAGTGGTGTAGATATTTTGCAAAGATTTTGCAATTCTGTGCCCAGGTTGAAGATAGATCTCTATTTTTGGCTTTTGAAGCTCATATCTTTGTAAATGAATGACTTAATTACTTTGGAGAAAGGGAACTATAGGCAATGGAGTAATTTAATACTCACTCATCTTGGTGAGAGGAATCTATTGTCCTATGTATTTGATAAAGTTCCTTGTCCTAGCACAGCTGATGAGTATTGCATTTGGAAAGGCTTTAGGGATGTTGTCTTTAGAGTTATTTTTGAAAATGTAGATGATGACTTTTTGGAGACACTTATTCACTTCCAATGTCCTCATGCTCTTTGGACTCACATTAGAGAGGTGTATGAAGACCATGATTCTTCTCCATCTCTTGAAGCTCCTCTTTCCAACTCACATGTGCTTGTTCATTCTTCAGAGTTGATAACCCATGCTTGTGATCCTTTGGATGAGATTGCAGATGCTTCAGAGGTTCCAGATTCTTCATCTTTTGTTGATGATTCATTGAGTACTACCATTGATTCATTGCAATAGGTATCTGATAGTCTTCTTGATTGGGATTCCTATTTGACAGGCATTGCTTCTTTGTTTGTGGAGTCTCACATTTCTGATTTGGAGGACCAATTTGAGGGTTTATCTCTCTTATTTGATGATAGTCATGGATCAACTATTGTCACTTCATGTTTGTCTTTGGAGCTTGTTCAAGATCAATTTCCATTGGTTCCTGGTTTGTCATAGTTTGTTGTGATTGGGCATGTACCTGATGGATTGTGGCATCATCTTCATTATCCAATAAATTGGCAACACATGAGCAGATTTCAGAGACACAATCTTCCTACATTTGGATTCCTCTTCCTACCACTTCCTATCAGAATGGGAATCATTCCTGCATTTGTACTTGGTGTATCTTCTTCCCAAGGGGAGAAAAATTGTTTGTAGGCATTGGATTTTGTTTTGTCTTTAGACTTTAACCATGTTTGCAGGTGATCATACATCATGGGGGGGATATCTTATCTCTCTACTACCCTCTTATGGGGGGGTATTTGATTGTATATACATGATGCATGTTGTCCTTGGGGGGTATCATTGAGTCCTCCATACATCATGTTGTCTTGTTTTGTTTCTCTCTTTTGGAGAGGATTTTTGTCCCACAAGATTTTCTCCTTTTCTCCGCTTGTGAGAGATTGTTTATTTCCATTGCATTGTAAATGGGTACCTAACATGGCCTAGTAGCCGGGACCCATGGTCATAGTCTTTGCATAGTGTGCATAATAATCTTCTCCCTAAGTTGCACTTAAGGGGGGGTGTTGGTGTGAATAATTGTCTTGTACCTAGCTAATTCATTCACTAGGTAATTAGGGGACATATTCACATGGTTAAGTTTACTTAGGATAAAAGATTGTTTCTAGAAGCTTAGTTGGCTTATCTAGAACTTATCTTATCTATCTAGGATGCATCATTTCCTAGGTGATTAGGTTGTTGGTTGTCTCATGTCATAAGATCATGACATTTGTCAACATCATGTTCATTCCTACATTTCAACCTTGCCTACATAAGCAAGGCATCTCTTGTACATTTGTATTCAAGCAATATCAAGCAATTCAACCATTAATCAATCTTGCATTGTGAAGCAAGCATTCTTGCCATTCTCTCTCTTGTGGTAGTGGTTTTGGTCGCAACTGATCTTGGGGGTGTTGAGGAGTCACCATTAACTCCTACAACAAGAACCATGCAAGACAAAAGAATACAAGTATGGCAACAAATCACAATGTCATTACTTGCATTCGAATTATCCACTGTAGCATTAATTCTAGATTTTTGTTACAATATTTGCTTGAGAACAACTATTCGCTAACCCTAGCTCTACTTAGTTCGCTTCTAACTACTTTGCTCTATTCTACTTCTATCTTCTAACTTCTTAACCCTTACAAATGAGGCAAAATTCCCAATATATAGAATCCCCCCAGAAACCCATCGGCCCAACAAGAGTTTCATAGCATTAATGGCACAACAACCTAGCCAAGAGAAACTCAAAATAGGTCAAATAAGCATTAAATGCATGTTCCATCCAAGTCGGCCTAGGATCCACAATGTAGTTCAGACCAAAGCATGGGAAGATAATAGGGAAGCACAAATCACGTTGCAGCCTATCATTAACTCCCTTCCCTATTATCCCTATTCTGACTCAATATTTCATGAACTTTCAAAAATGTCCCATCCAAATCAGCTACTGATGGCAAAAGCAAAACCCTAAGTTTATTTTCAATGGATGCAATCTCTTCTCTTGACCATTTGACTATCTTATCCCAATCCACCTTATATGTCATATATTTATCAATAACTACAAGGTAGGTGGCTGCATCATCCAACTGGTGCTTAGAAATAGAATCATCATATATTTCTCGATATGAGGTCTCAACGAAGTTGTAGTGTCTTGCTTATGAGGTTTCACTAAAATTAGGTGGTTTCAATGTAACGTCTCACTGACGAGGGAAGCCTTATCGAAGAAAATGGGTGTTTCGGTGATAGGTTTTGAATTTGGCCAGAGGTCCTGTCGACTGCTTAATGTTTTGCCGAGATGGAGCCTCATCGGTATAACCTCTGGCCAACAACATGTGGTCTCCCCAAAAGAGGATCTGAGCTTTCCAAGAAAGGAAGGCTCCATCATGAAGTCTCAGTGACCGTTGGTAGTCTCAGCGAAAGCGAAGGTCTCAACAAGAGTTGTGAGCTCGCCGAAAGGTCTCACCGACCCAGCAGGGTCTCCCCGACTAAAATGAAGGGAGCTCAACAAGAGTGAAACACACTCAGTGAAAGGTCTCACCAAAGGTGAAGGTCTCAGCAAAAGCAAAGAAGAACATTGGTATGACCAATGGAGCCCACCATGACCTCTTGCCAATGGCATTTATGATAGTGATAATTTCATTGTACCTCACTAAATTTCAGGAAGATCCGCCAAAGATGAATTATCCTGAAGGAACAAGAAATCTCGAACTGAGGCCAAAAGCTGGATTGCAACATGAAATTGCAATTTCACACACAACATCCCACTAATCATTGATTCAATGATTTAAGCTTAGGGAAAGTTATGCATGGACCTTCAAAATATTTTCTTTGTGTTCTAGGCCCATTCAAGAGCAAGTTAAAGATGAATGGCGATTCCCTAGGTTTAAACCCTATACACTCACCATTGGTGCACATGAAAGCTTAGAATTCAATCATTTCAACTGTTAAGTCGTTACTAGGGTTTACTAATTATTCTCAAGCAAGATTCATCAAAATGCAGATAGACACATGAGCTCAATACTCACCTAGAAGATCACAAATAACACAATGTTGAACAACCCGAAATGATCAAATATTTAGGAATTCAAGTCTTGGAAGCTTTGATAACATCAACGTGCCATCCATAAACATCAATTCAAAGCAAAGCAATCAAACACATACCATTATAAAGTAGAAATCGATCCCAAAATCAGCAAATGTGAAGCCTAATGGAATCCTCGAAGAACAGGGGCAAGAATGCACAAGAAATCGCCAATAATTGATCAATTCAAGCCCAAATGCCCCAAATCGAATCAGAAGCTCGAAGAACCAACTCTAAGGATGCAACCCTCAACTCAAACGATGGAAAATAATAAGCATGATGGCATAAAAGATCCCAGAAATCAAGTTAAATATGTCCTTCAAAAGCACACAGGAAGTCATTAATGTAATCAATAAGACAGTCAAAGAACTCGGGAATCCGACAACAAGGTGGAATCCAGAAAAATCCAGCCCATGCGGAAATCCGCAAAGACCAAGAATCCCCAAACAACAGGATCTAGTCAGAGTCCAAGCGGGATCCGGGAAAATCCATCTAGGGAGGAAAATCCCGAATCAAGGTAAAAACCCAAACCATATCCAAAACTTAGGATTTTCAATGAATAACCTGGGGAAACACGCAGGCAATCAAAAATAAACATTTAATCACATGCCTAAAGTAAGACAAAACCTCAAAATGAAAGGGCCAAAACACCAAAACCGAAGCGAAAAGAGGGCCCCTGCTTTGAGTGGGGCGTGTGTGGGAAAACTATACAACAATAATGTTGTTCCAATCTAGTTAGTGTTTATAGCCTTCATTCTATAATGTCAACTTCATTCTATAATCTGAGTGTATCACCTTTCTTAAATTTTGAACAAGGTTCTGAAATCAAGGGATCAATGTGCATATTTTAGGCCTATGTTGAACTCTGAGTTTAAGGCATTTATTGACAAGGCTACACTTTTTTAATTGATTTATCTCTCTACTATGTTTGGACCTACTTTTGTAAACTTGCAATATACAATGCACTTTTATTCTTTCTAAATTAAGACTAATTGTAATTTTGTTGGCTGTATTGAAGCACATCTTCATTCATGGAAAAAAAGGAAACACCCTATTTCTCATATTAGATGGAACGTTGCATATAAAGGAGGAAAGATTCTAACTGGGTTATTGTTGATTGCATTGAAGGAGAGATTTTCATATATGGGACATGATCAACACTCTCCTTCTTGGATTCTACATGTTATAGCTTTCTCCGAGAAGATTTACCATGTTCTAGAAGTTTTAAGAGATGAAAGGGGCATATGCTCATATTGAAGGGCTCCAAGTATGTGTTTCCATCATTGCAAAATTTTTTTGGGGAAGTTTCTTTCTTCCAGTCATTTCTGTGCAATATTGTATCTCATATTTTCAATCTTGTGACTGAAAATAAAAATTTAAATACTCTATTTCTAAGCTATAACTAGAACACCTTTATTTTATTAATAAAGTTTGCTAATTTTTCCTTCTTAAAGGTTGTCTTATTATGTGCAATTGATGATTGATGTGTATTTCTATGTTTTATGTTTAAATCCTCAAATATTAGTTAATTAAAATGAAAAAATATAGTACTAATTGACATCAATTAATAATTAAATTGACTAAATATACTACCAATTGATAGAAATCAATGAACAGTGAATAAATATGACTAGTGAAATAAGTCAATAAAAATGACTAAATATACTACCAAATTGATCAAAATGATGATTAAAATTAATGACTAAATACACTACCAATGCACAAAAATTAGTGAATAAAATAACTAAATAAGTGACCAGTTAACAACAATCAATGACTAAATATACCAGTGAATAAAAAAATGACTAAGTGACCAGATTACAACAATCAATGACTAAATCAAAAACTAAATAAGTGACTAGGTAAATATATCAGTGAATAAAAAAAGACTAAATAAGTGAACATATTACAACAATCAATGACTAAATATACTACCAAATCGATCAATCAAAACAACCAATAAATAACTAAAATTGGTTTAGTAATCAATCTAGTCATGTTATAAATGACTAGAAATAAACTACTAATGGTCATGTGACCATGTTCAGTCACTTATAAGCAAGTTTTAGTAGCTTTTCAAGTCATATATTGTTGTTTGTATGCTAGTTTCTTTTGATGAAGTTTTCTTCTTCCTCATCAGTCTCTTCATGTTTTGATGTAGAGACTACTTCCTTGTCTTTATTGGGTGCTTCAGCCTTATCTTTATTTGCAACCTTGAATGTAACTTCTCTTCTGGATGACTCTGCATTTCCCATTCTCATTTCATATGTAGTGAATATGCCATGTATTTCATCAACAGTGATTTTATCCAATTGTCTTGCTTCTTCTATTGTTAATATCTTGGAGTCATATCTAGATGGCATGGACCTTGAGACTATTTTCACAATGAATAATTTCTTAACTTCTCTGAATCCTTTGATAGAGTTCACTATTTTATCAACCCTATGTAGATAGTTTGCAATATTTTTCTCTTCATTCATCTAAAGACTTTCAAACTTGGCTCTAATAGTTTGTAGCTTTTCCAACTTCACCTTGTCATCTCCTTCATAAATGCTTTTTGTTGGGTGAAAATTATGTAATCACATTTTCAATCGATTACACAACCTATATTTCAACCACAACTATGTGAGATATGATCTCTCCTCCCAGAAAGAGGAGGTGCCCTTCTTACTTCTAACAGAAGCTAAGTAAAACTAATTAAGTATTTAAAAAATGTACACTACAATTATGTGTCACATTCATGCTTCTCTCTTTTTTCAGAGAATATATTTTACAATGCTTCATAATTGATAGTTCTGATTCAAAATAACTTTAAATTAAAAACAAGCAGTAATTCCAATACCTCTATCTTGTCAAAGCAAAGCATAGAGATACCGGGTATGATAATAATAAACAAATACAAAAAGAAAGAAAAGCTCACAAAGGCACAAAATCATTATGTACCTTTTCACATATGAATCTATGAAAAATGTAACATTTGTCATATTAGAAGCACAAAGTCTTCTAGATACACCAGTTCCATGAACAACATGAACAATTACAAGCACAAGGTCTTGTAGATCATTCAACAATAGTATTCAAACATAAACATAAATTTGAATAAAGAGTGTAACACAAAGTCTACATATATTTATCCAAATCCCTTAGATCTCACACACTAATTACCATCAATCTTAATCAAATCCAAAAGATGATTGATCCAACACAAAGTTTGGTATGCAACTTCTTTCTTTATTGATTAGATTTAGATTCAGAAAGTTGAACACAAAGTTTCATACCTTTTTTGCAAAATGAGCAACACTTTGTTGCTAGAAGATCCCCTTAACCCTAATTAGGAGTGTAATCATGTCCCTGGCATATTCTTTGAAGTCACTTTGTGGAAGCCCCTTAAGCTATCTTGAGATAATAGGCCTAGGTGTTTTCAACCATTGGCTATTAATCAAATTCTTAGCTTTGGCTGGATCTGCATCATAAACTTCTTTTGCTTGTTGTATTGAAATCTCAATGTATCTTTCCATGTGTGGAACTCTAAACACAATGTCAAAGAACTTAGGGTCTAGCCTCATCATCACTAGTCCAAAGGAATTTATCACACTTTTGCTCTCTTAGATGTAGTGGGAAGCAACAAGGAGAACGAACCTTGTGTGATGAGCCAATGCTAGGAATGTGGAAACCTGATGCAGATTGTTGTGTACAATAGCTCTCAAACTATCTTCCAAGGGCTTTTGTTCAATTCTTTTCACAAAGTCTACAAGGTCCTGATGACCAACCTCAATGTCCTTTATTTCTTCCACCTTCAAGATCACCATTGTAGGTAGATAGACACCTTGGTACTTGTATTTAATTTTTCCCTCAGCCTTAGAAGATGATGGAGGATTTTTTGATGTCATCTAGAAGAATCAGGATCAAACAATATTACTTTCAGGATCACTTGGCGAGATCTGGAGAGAAACTGCAAGGATGGTGAATCAATAGATGTTAGGTGAAAATGAAGCATTGGGATGTGTGAAGTGAGAAAATGATGTTGAGAAAGTGTGAAATAGGAAATTAGGCATGAAAAATAGAGTGGGAGCGAAGAAACAATGTTCAGAGCGAAAACCCAATGATTTGGAAGCGTTTAAGGAAAAAACTGCCAAATGTGTAGAAGCGCTGAAAATAAACACTCCTACACTTAGGAAGATAATTTTAGATGTAAGGGCATTGAAAATCAGTGTCGTTACATGTTAAGCATGTAAGATTGCAAAACATGTCAAGGTGTTGAAAATCATTGCCATGACATTTTGTGTCACTTGACAAAGGTCGAAGTGTATAAGCAGGTTTATTCAACGCTTTGCCATCAAGGTGAGAAGCTACTCCATGTAGGAGTGGTGATTTTCACCGCTCCTACATGGAGTTGTGAAAAATGCTTAAGTGTAAAAGTGGGTTTATTCACCACTATGTCATTTGAACTTGGGAGATTTTGTGTTCAAGCGGTGAAAATCACCGCTTGAACACAAAAAGTGATGATCTTTTAAAGTCAATATGGCTCGACCTTTCTAGAACACATACTCAAATTTTCACCACTCAATGAGTTCATGAAAATCATGAAGTGGTGGAGGAATCAAAGACTTGGGACATCTGAAGAATGAAAGCATAACCCCAACAAGAAATGTAGAAAATAGGGCACGATATTGAGACTAGGGCATAAAAATAAAAACATATGAAACAAGATGAAGGAAATAAGGGGGCGACCTCAACAAAACAAGGAATTGAAATGTTGAAAAGTTTTTGAAACCTAAACACATAAGATTTAAAGAGAAGATTTGAATCAAAATTTATAGAGCTTACAAAATGAACAGGAAGAAGAAAATGTGGTGAATAAGAAAAACAACATACTTGGAGAAAATGTGAAACCCTAGAAAGATGCAAGCTTGAAGAAATCTTCAACAATGTGAGTTGTAGGAGGTTGGTAATTTCTTAACATGATGAGGAGTGAATGAATGGTGAAGTAAAATAAGGAGTAATCAACCTAAAATCACTTAAAATTGATTTAAAAGTGTCATAAATGAAACATAAGTCACACATTTAATGAAGGTGCAACATATGGAGAAAACTGGGAAATATGCACTGGTCGTGAAAATCACCGCTCGTGCATAAAAATAAATAAGTACAGACAAAAAGTGCACAAGCACTAAAAATCAGTGCTTGTGCATATAAAATTGACTTTGAATAAAAATGCACAAGCGCTAAAAATCAGCACTTGTGCACTTGAGGACTTAGAAAAATTTTCAATCTCAACATGTAGGAGCACTGAAAATCAACGCTCTGACATATTTGACAATTTTCACAACTCCCAAAGGCTAGAAGTTGACGAAGATGCTCATTTCAAAGCTCTTCAAAAGATGAGCGTAGGGGAACACTCAAATATATTGTTTGAGACTTTGGACCACGTATCGAGGTGAATTGAAATTTTCCTCATTTTGCGTGCTTGAACACCACGAACCTATGAAATAGACAAGTTTTGTAGGGGGTTTATTCATGGATTGAGTGCTGCTAGATTCCATGATAATAGTTGGCTCCCACTGGGGATCTTCCTTCAACCATTATTTGAAACAAATGAAGGGAGAAGAACTCCATAATTAAAGTGCCTTTATCCATCCATTAGGCTTGGAGTCAGGCGACAATGAAAAAAAGACTTAAAACAAAAAGACACAAGGACTTAAAAGGATAAATATATTTACATTCAAACACTAGTCATATTATTGTGTAAAGTGCTTGAGATGTTTCCCATTGCGAGGAATGGCAAGTGGCATTCCATCCTTGTATACCAATAGGAAACTATTTTCACCATGTAGCTGATGAACCTTGAAAGGTCTTGTCCATAGTGAATCAAACTTTCTATGCATACCTTTTGGTTCTCTTCATTTTTCCAATAGGAGAACAAGATAACCAACTTGAAAATATCAAGACTTGGCCTTCTTCTCAAAAACTTTCTTTACTTGGTCCTAATACTCTGTGATGTAGTTAGCCACTTGAACTCAATTCTCTTCCAATCTGGAGAGATACATAATACGCTTATCAACAAAGTTATCAAAAGTATTGTCCTCAATGGCCTTAGCCAATTTGAGGGCTGGAAGTTCCAAGGTTATGAGAATCTTGACATTCAACCCATACAAGATTTAAAAGGGAGACATACCAATCACTTGCTTCAGAGTTATTTTGTCCTCCCACAAAGCATCTTATAGAGCTTTGTGCCACAAGCATTGATTCTCGTCCGCTAGCTTGCGAATGATAGTAACCAAATTCTTGTTGCTTGATTCGGCCTGACCATTATCTTATGGGTAATAGTCAGAAGAGTTTCACAAAGTTATGCCATGTTCAAAGAAGAACTCAGTGATCTCGCTTGATGAGAAGGCAAAAGCATTGTCAGAAACAATTTTGTTTGGCACACCGAACCTGGAAATGATGTTTTCTTTTAATAAATTACATACCACTTCAGAAGTGGCATGTTTAGTCAGAATTGCTTCCATCCACTTGGTGAAATAATCAGTTGCACTTAGGACATAGGTGTATCCTACACTTGATGGTGGATTCATTGCACCAATGAAGTCAATTCCCCACTACTAGAAGGGCTCTTCAATAACAATTGGTTTTAGAGGTAAATCCACCAACTTCGGCTTACCTATGAACTGATGACATAGTTCACACTTACACACCCAAGAGTACACATCTTGAAAGAGTGTGGGCCAGAATTACTTTGCTCTCAGGATCTTGTGAGAAGTCACTATTGCTGCAAAATGTCCTCCACATGCTAATTTATGATATGAATTTAGGAATCTTTCTTGTTGTTCTTGATCAACACATCACAAAAAGGTTCCATCTATTACATGCTTATACAAACCATTGTCCCATAAGACAATTTTTTCTGACTTTATTTTGATGGTCCTTTTCTCCTTTGGAGTTAGATGATCAGGATATTCCCCATAAGTGAGAAAATGGGAAATGTTAGAATACCATTCATCAATTGTACTAATGAACAATGTCATTGGAAGTTCACTCAAATTTGACTCTTCAGTCTCTTAAAATTATTCCTTGGGATTATTGTTAGTGATGAGCTAACACAACCCTCATCCATGTATCAACTTGGTAGGTTTTATTTCCGTTTCATATTGTTGAATCTTGGAAATCCAATTTCCTCTTTTCGTTCTAAATTCCTTTTATGTTAAGATGGACTTAAAAGTTGAACCTAGGACTAGAACTTTGACATGGCTATTAAGAATGTAGAACCAGAAATGTTTAACAAGTTTAACAAGAGTGAAAGCATGTTTTTCCATCTAGGAATATTTCAACTCATAATTCTTTAGAGGGCAACTCATGAATGCAATTGGAGATTCAAAATCCTCACTGTTCTCTTGCACTAGAATTGCCAAAAGTGTATGCTCAGAAGCATAACTATACATGATGAGTTCTTTGGTGTAGTTAGGGTAGACTAACACTAGAACATGAGAAATGGCATACTTTATTTCATCGAATGCAACTTTTCCTTCTACCATCCAATGAAAAGTGGTATTACCTTTCATTATATTTACAATATGACGAGTCTTTTCTACAAAGTTTGGAAGGGATTTTCACAGAAAGTTTACCTTACCAAAGAAGGAATGGAAAACCTTCTTGCTTGATGGAAGAGTAAGTGACTTGATATTGTTGACTCTTTCTGAGTGAATCTTGATTCCCTCTGTGGATGTTACATGACCAAGAATTTTACCTTTTGTAAGCCTAAAAATTGACTTTTTGTGATTTAAGGAAATACCATGTTGTCAGCATCTCTCCAAGATTTTCCTTAGGTGGTACATATGTTCATGATGATTTTTAGAAAACACCATGAGATCATCAAGATACATCATGATAAACTTACCCATGACATCATGAAAAGCCAAGTCCATAGCTCATTGGAACATGACGCCAACATTGATCAGGCCAAAAGGCATTCTATGATACACAAATGTATCCCATGGCATTGTGAAATCCATCTTGTGTTGATCACTTGATTTAACTTCAATCTAGTTGTAACCAGAGAAACCATCTAGCATGGAGAGCATCTCGGATTTGGTCATGTTTTGTAGAACTTGGTCCATCACTGGAAGAGAATAATTATCCTTAAGTGACAACTGGTTTAGATTTCTAAAATCCACACAAATACAAATCTCACCATTTTTCTTACGAACAGGAACAATATTTTCTATCCATGCTGAATGATGGATATGGAATATTAGTTAGGCGTTCAACATTTTTTGAACTTTCACAAGGATTGTTCTAGAAATATTGGGGTTGTATTTCCTTTTCTTTTTTTATAAGGAAATTCTCCAACCTTAAGGAGAATATTGTGTTGCACCTCCTTTGGTTAGAAGGATTTCAGGTCTTCATATGAATATCCTAAGACATCCATATACTCTTGTAGCAATTGGGAAAACTATTTCCTTTCTTCAACTATGCAACATTTTCCATTTTTTACCATCTTAGGATCTTCTTTAGTTCCTAAGTTGATCTATTCAATGTCATTAGATGAATCAGAGTCTGAGAGTTTCTTCTTGACATAGCGATCATGCTTATCAAAAATTTTCTCTAGAGATACCAATCTTCTGGGAATTTTATTCCCTTTAAGCTACAAGAATTCTTCACTCATAACTAGATGCATATCAGACACAGATTCTCAATGTGGAGAATCACTTCCTTCAAAGTACAATTCATCAAAATTTTCTTCCTTCTCCAAAAAGGCAACAATTTGATGATTATCATTGAAAATCTACTAGTTCTCTAAATTATCAGGAAAACTTGGGAAAAAAATCAACTCAATGGTATAGGTGGAACATTGAAATTCTTTATGTGGTATCAAGAGCATGGTTGAAACTACAAAGGAATCAACTCTGGTATTATATTCCCTTGGAACTATAGATATATAAAAAGCCTCAAATTCTTCAATGGAATCCCAAACAAGATTGCAATAATGTCGAAGCCTATCATTTTTTGTTTGGTACAAATTTCTCACCTAACATACTATCAACTCGGCATCACCTTGTGCATGAATATTTTTTATACCTTTCTTTAGTGCAACTTGCATTCCTAATAACAAAGCTTCATATTCAGTAGTGTTATTAGTGTTATCAAATTGTAATTTGAAAGAGAAAGGGAAAAAATTTATTGTAGGGGAAATGAAAACCATTCATGCTTTGGAACTAGTGGAAGAGTAGTTTCCATTACACTCAAGTAAACAAACACCATTTGGTCACCAAGGCTAATAGTATCAAAATATGAAGATTCATCATTTGATGAAGTTTCATGATTTGAGATAGACAAGTCACCTGATGATGACTCATTTGTTGTTGAGGAATAATCATCACTCTCCAACTCATTTCTAGTTGAAGATTCACCAACCTCTTTTGTTTGTAGATAATATGTTCCAACGCCCGAAGACTCAAATAGAATTTGAGCTCTTGGACCATCAAATTGAGTAACTAAAAATTTTGACTCCCTTTTAGGAATCAACTTCTGCATCACACCTTTGACATGTATTCTGGCTTTGGACATGTCCATGTTTAGTTCACTTCCAACATCCTTACAGAATTGCGTTTGAGGATAATTTTGTAAGATGTTGGCAAATCAACTTCTAGAACCATCATCTTTATTTTATTTTCTAGGTATGTAGCAAAAGTGTACTACACATCTTTGATCTGGTTGATCAAGGGTACTTGTTTGTTCTCCATGGAGAAACAACAGCTAAAGGTTTTGGTTAGATTCAAGCCTAAGGCACTAGTTACCTTGGCTAGCATCACATTATCTAATGCATTGGAATCTCTAACATAGTTGCTTAATTTGAAGCCATTGACAAGAAAATAAATAAAGAATGGATCAATGCACCCAAATGCAACTGGAGGAGTAGAAACAAGTCTGTTCTGTGGCATATGGGGCTTTGGCTTTGGAGTAGTAGGAATGGCAGGAGGTGGATCCTGATTTGGGGTAATTCCTTTATATTTCACAAATTTGACAAGCCTGTCAAATTGATCAGGATTGGCTTTGAGGTATTCAGCCTTAGACATTTGGACCTTGGTTTTCTTGGCATGGTCAATAATGTCAAAATTCTGGAAAGAGTTTTGTAAAGTAGATGAGGTAACTTCACTGATTGGTTTAATAAAAGGCACACTGGTCTTTGGAACAAGGAGATTGGTTTTAGGAATAGCGGGAACTGATGAAGGGGGATAAGGATCACTTGTGGGTTTGCTACCTTCTTTGGTTGCCAAGGGAGAGGAGACCCTCTTTTGGAAATTGTAACTAGCGGCTTCTCTTTTGCTGGTGGAGCAACAACTTGAGCTTGATCAAATTGATTTTTTTGAAGCTGTGTAAAAACAACGTACATTTCCATCACTAGGTCTTCCTCATTAGTTTCATCCACCATTTTCTAAATAGACAATTTTGGAGACACCAGCTGATTCCATTTCTTCATCTTGAAAGAGATCAACACTTTCTTCCATAGGATAATTTGGTTGTGCATATTCATCTTGTTTAGCCTCATAGTATCCCACAATAGTATTGGTAGGTAGAGCTTCAAGTGCAAGTCTCCCTTGTGGTGTTGGAAGGTGATTTTGATTCTTGTTTCCAGCATAGTTGGGAAAAGTCCTCCTTGGGATGTTCTTGTAGGTATTTTTTTTGTTAGAAAATTTCATTTTTAAAGCTAATATTTCATTTTCCAGCCTTTGGACCATGGGATCAACAAAGTTGGAACTGATGCTAGGAGTATTGGCATTAGATGTTGAAGATCCTGATGCTTGCATCCTTTTGTTGGTGTTGGTGCTCATCCTTATTTCCCTAGCAAGGATCATATCATATTCTAGACTAATAGCTAATTGTTGAGCTACTTCAATGTTGGCAATATTTTCCCTATGTAAGAAGAAACTTACTTTGGGGAGTTGTGTGTTGATGAAAAAGAACTTCAGATTATAATTTTTTGGTCTTGCATCATTTGGGATCCACACCACCAACTTGTTGAACTTAGCTATGAACTCACACATGGTTTCATGGGCCTCTTTCCACATGGTGGTGAGTTGTGCCAACAAATCATGTGCATCTTTAGCAAGTTTGAATCTTTCTTCAAACTTGGTACGAAGAGTGGCCCAGTTGGTGATTGAAGCATTCAAAAGAGTATAGAACCATTCGGAAACAACCCCTTGGAGGGATTTGATGAACAATATTAAAGAAACATCTTCATGCTCTATGCCGAGAACACCACAAATGGTGTAGAAGGCCAAAATGTGCTCATCAGGATGTTGTTTGTCATCACCTAGAAACTTCGGTTGATGCTTTCTTGAAACACATGGAATTTCATGCAGAGGTGCAACCAAATGGAGGGGACCAAAATCATTTCCCCACAATCCTGGAGGTGGTGCAACAATGAATTATTGTGCAACAAGTACTTGAACTAGATGCTTATGGTAAACAAAGAATTCACTCAAAAGAGGAGATCTTAATCTTCTTGGAGGATAACTTGATGTGAACTTCAACAGTGACCTTACTCACAAAGGAGTAGGTGGAGAGTTATGTTGCAACAAGTCTTCAAAAAGTGGATCTACTACTCCTTGAGCCCTCAGTTCTTGTGTATACCTTCTATCCACTAGAATGTAGATCTGAACAAGATAGAGATGAAAAGTAACAATATACAAGAAAATAATAAGAAACTGGAAAAATTATACACTTCAATCAAAAGTGTGAGGCTTTTAATTACATGTGCCATTCCCCAGTGTTTCCAAAAAATTGTTGAGTGAAAATTATGTAATCACCTTTTCAATAGATTACACAACCTAGATTTCAACCACAATTGTGTGAGATATGATCTCTCCTCTCAAAAAGGGGACACACCCTTCTTACCTGCTAACAAGAGCTAAGTAAAACTAATTAAGTATTTACAAAATGTACACTACAATTATGAGATGGGGGGTGTGTCAAGTTCATGCTTCTCTCTTTTTTCAGAGAAAATATTTTACAATGCTTCACAGTTGATAGTTCCGATTCAAAATAAATTTAAACTAAAAACAAGCAGTAATTCCAATACCTCTATCTTTTCAAAGAAAAGTGTAGAGATACCAGGTATGATAATAATAAACAAATAAAAGAAAGAAATAAAAGCTCATGAAGGCACAAAGTCATTATGTAGCTTTTCATTGATGGATCTGTAAGAGATGTAATGTTTGTCATATTAGAAGCACAAAGTTTTCTAGATACATCAATTCCACAAACAACATGAAAAATTACAAGCACAAAGTCTTGTAGATCATTCAACAATAGTATTCAAACATAAACATAAATCTAAATAAAGAGTGTAACACAAAGTCTACACAAATTTTTCCCAAGCCCTTAGATCTCACACACTAATTACCACCAATCTTAATCAAATCCAAAAGATGATTGATCCAATGCAAAGTTTGGTATGCAAATTCCTTCTTTATTGACTAGATTCAGATTCACAAAGTTTCATACATTTGTTGCAAAATGAGCAGCACTTTGTTGCTAGAGATAAAAGATCCCCTTAACCCTGCTTAGGACTATAATCATGCCCCTGACATCTTCTTTGAAGTCACTTCACGAAATCCCCTTTGGCCATCTTGAGATAGTAGGCTTGGGTGTTTTCAACCATTGGCTATTAATCAAATTCTTAGCTTTGGCTGGATCCACATCATAAACTTCCTACACTTGTTACATTGAAATCTCAGTGTATCTTTCCATGTGTGGAACTCTAAACACAATGTCAAAGAACTCATGGTCTAGCCTTATCATCACTTGTCGAGAGGAATCTATCACACTTCTGCTCTCTTGGATGTAGTGGGAAGCAACCTAGAGAATGAATTCTATGTGATGATATGATGTTGGGAATGTGGACACTTGATGTAGATTATTATGTATAATAGCTCTCAAACTGTCTTCCAAGGGATTTTTTTTTGGTTCTTTTCACAAAATCTACAAGGTCTTGATGACCAACCTCGGTGTCCTTTATTTCGTCCACCTTCGAGATCACCACTGTAGGTGGATAAACACTTTGGTACTTGTATTTAATTTTTCCCTTATCCTTAGAAGATGATGGAGGCTTCTTCGCTATCATCTAAAAGAATCAGGATCAAAGAATATTACTTTCAAGATCACTTGGTGAGATCTGGAGAGAAACTATAAGGATGGTGAATCAACAGATGGTAGGTGAAAATGAAGCATTGGGAAGCATGAAGTGAGAAAACGATGTTGAGCAAGCATGAAATGGGAAATTAGGCACAAAAAATAGAGCAGGAGTGAAGAAATGATGTTTGGAGCAAAAATGAAGTGATTTGGAAGCGTTTAAGGAAAAAACTGCCAAATGTGTAAGAGTGTTGAAAATCAGCGCTCCTATACTTAGGAAGATAATTGTAGATGTAACGATGCTAAAAATCAATGCCCTTACATGTTAAGCATGTAAGATTGCAAAACATGTCAAGGCACCGAAAATCAACACCTTGACATTTCGTGTCACTTGACAAAGGTCAAAGTGTATAAGCGGGTGTATTCAACACTTTGTCATCAAGATGAGAAGCCACTCCATGTAGGAGCAGCGATTTTCACCGCTCCTACATGGAGTTGTGAAAAATTATTAAGTGTAAACATGGCTTTATTTAGCAACATAAGTTGTAGAACATTGGTAATCGCTTAACATGACGAGGAGTGAATGAATGGTGAAGTAAAATGAGGAGTAATCAACCTAAAATCACTTAAAGGTGTTTTAAAAGTGTAAAAAATGAAACATAAGTCACATTTAATGAAGGCACAACATATGGAGAAAACTAGGAAATATGCACTGGCAGTGAAAATCACCGCCCGTGCATAAAAATGACTAAGTACAGACAAAAAGTGCACAAGCGCTAAAAATCAGCGCTTGTGCATATAAAACTGACTTTGAATAAAAATGCACAAGCACTAAAAGTTAGTACTTGTGCACTTGAGGACTTAGAAAAATTGTCAATCTCAACATGTAGGAGCATTGAAAATCAGTGCTCTAACATTTTTGACAATTTTCACAACTCCCAAAGGTTGGAAGCTGACAAAGATGCTCGTTTCAAAGCTCTTTGAAAGAAAGATGTAGGGGAATGCTCAAACAGAATGTTTGAGACTTCAAACCATCCATCGAGGTGAATTGAAATTCACCTCATTTTGCATGCTTAAACACCACGAACCTATGAAATAGACAAGTTTCATAGGGGGGTTATCCATGGATCAAGCACTGCTAGATTTCATGATAACACTTTTCAATTTTCCCCTGACATCATATATAGTTCTACAATGCATCACATTGACAAACACTGAGCTAGACAATCCAAAAAGAATAGCATGCTTTGTTTTATCATTTTTCTCATACCCTTTCTTATCAGTAGGATCAATGGGAAAAGTGGCAGGAGGAACATAACTTTTTACAACGGACATCCTTACATGTAATCCTAGTGAAGACAAATATGTCTCCATCTTAATGCTCTAGAAAGTATAATCAGATCTGTCAAATAGAGGAGCCTTTTTTGTAGATGAGCCTTCTTGGAAAACTATTGTGTTCACTCAACCAAGATCTACCTAAGATGATTAAGCTTCTCCAAGGGAACCAAGGCTTTGATAACAATTGATGGAACACAACAATCTACTAAGAGGGGGGGTGAATTAATATATCACTTAAAATTTAGCTCTAAATACATTATGAAGATTAATTTCCTTAATCCCTTTTTGTGTAGATTAAAACTTAATATGAAAAAAAATAAACATGCACACACAACACAACATAACATAACACAAGATGTACGTGGAAAACCCACAATGAGAAATGCTACTAGGATCTTATATCCTAATCTAGCCTCATAATCAAATGTTTTGTTACCCTAGTTTTAGGAGAACCTACTCCAAGGAAGAACTCACTCCCTAATATAAGCACCTACCCAGATATCTCATGGCACCCACCAATAAGATTTACAACTCAAGTTATTATAATTAATTATTTTGAATACAATTCAATGTTACAACTTAATTTGCAATTTTCCAAAACTTTGCAACCCTATACTCTACTCTACACCTCACACAATCACTATTCTGCACTTTCCTTCAATTAGTGCATTCTTTGTCCACCTTGATAGCTCATTCACACACTTTGCACCCTTCTTTAATTTGTGCCTTGAATGTTAACCTAGATATGGATTGATAGTTTTTGTTTGGGTTCTACTCATTCAACCTTAGTGCATTCTTTGTCTGCTATTCGACTCACTATCTTTCTAACTCAACAACATGCACTTGTCTACCCTTAGACAATTTTTTGTTTGTCTTCCATTTTTCTTCTCTCTACCATTCTACAACTATTTCCTTGAGCTTCATACCACTGTATAAATCCTAATTTTAGGATTTTATCACTATCTTCTTCAAGAATCTACTTGTTCATTAAGCCACTCACCATCAAAATAAAATATGATTAATTGTGTAATTCCCCCGCCAAGGAACCCTAGAGGACAACACTAAACTAGGTCATATTAATAGAACAATTTAAAATATATATATAGAAAGCATAACATAACATAACATAACAATCTAGTCCTAGGTCCTTTAAGGTTCCTCAACTACTCTACTCTCAAAACTAACAATCGAGATTACCAGAAACATTTCATCAACGATAAAAGATACATGATCGATCTAAAATGCAAGGTTCATTTTAAAGCATGAAATTAAATGATTCTATGTTACTTGCTTCAATAACATGACAACTAATAATCAAACATTAAAGATCATTTTCTAACTAACTATCATATGAATATTGCATTTCTTTATAGTACACTTCTCAAGATGAAATCATCTATAATTGTTACATTATTACAATAATTATAACAATGCTTCCCCTAGCACATGTGGTAATATTACATTAAAAGATACAACTGTAAATATAATTCCAAATACAATTACATGATAGGAAGTATTCTCAAACTAGATCAAGAACTGGAATCCATAGTGCAAGGACCAATCTCCACGCTCACGAACATGCAACAAGAATAGCCAATGAAGGAAAAAGTGCCAACCCCCTAACCATGTGGAACCCTAAGGTACAAACCCCATGCTAGGAGATAACACAAGGTCTCACATCCACCATACAGCTAGGAAATCAATGGGCTAACACAAGAAATGGATTATACTTGACTCCAACACAACACTACTAACAAGTTTAACATCACTTACAACACTTACTTCACTTACTTCACTTCTAGAGGTACTCACACAACAAAAAGAGAAAATACAACTAGGGAATTCTAGACTACAATAGGGAGGAGTGTCATCACATAGCTTGATATGGGTTATCCTAGTAGATCTTCCTAGGCCCTGGCCCCCATCCTGGGTTATCTTGATTACCTCTCCCAATCCCTGACCCCCATACAAACTCATGTGGAATCAACATACCTTTCACAAGGACAAGGCAATTGATCCTACCATTCCAAGCCTTCCCATCTCATCTCAAGCCTAAACGAGCACTTGAACTATGAGTGAGGTATACATTTTCTTGATTAATGCAAATTCTACCCATTCCCCCTAATTCATTATTAAGGTTATCACTAGATTAAGAAACTCTCCAATGGGTTATCTTGGACACCACTTTGGGTTATGGCCCCCATTGACAGCCACTCCCCCTAATTGCAACTAGTAAACCCTATACAAAGCAAGGAATTTCCCATCTTGCACACTTATCACAATCACATCAACAATGGTTAGCATAACTTGAACCCATGTCCCAACCCATAGCCACAACTCAACCATCATGAATAGGTAGTACAAAACTTAGGGTTTTCATTTCACTTAATACACATATGCATACCTTTCAATAAAATATCATTACAAAATATCATGAATCCATACATAGATAGGAGGGAGAACACCCTTAGGATCTACATTTCATGTGATACACATGACCCACAACATAGAAAAACCACTTCCAAGGTTAAAAAATCATAAGGACCATACATACAAATATACCCCCTCCTAGGCCTCTAGAAACCAACATACTAAACACAATTCCCAATGGCATAGATCCATACACAAACTTTACACAAACGACTTCCATCTTTGACAATAACATAAACACTTAATCCAATAAAGAAGACACATTGTTTACTACAACCAATTAGTCATAATGTAACAACCATGAAGACATTCCTTAAATAAGGCATTATTCACTACAAACCATTATATTTAAAAATAACTATTTCATTAATAAAACCATCATTTTCATTGAACTAGTTACTATGAAACCTTAATTTTAAATTACAACTTTAATATAATACAATAATAACAATATTCTAATTAATTAATTCACATAGAAATTTTCTAATCACTATTAAATAATATAAAAAATAATCAACATTCATCTACTAATTAATTAACACAGAGTAATCTAGATCATTTATCATTTAATCAGAAACATTTAAATTAAGTAACATTTTCCTAGTCTTTTATCCTCACACAATATTACATTCCCTTACTACACTATTTAATTAAAATTTTATTTTAAATAACACTTTCATTAATTTTGTAGACTTTACATTACGTAAATTTAATCTACTTCTACTCGCCCATTTTAAATGAATTCATGTTTAACCACAAACGGGAACTACCCTAAAAATTATAATGACATCACAACTTTATCTAACTAACTTTATTTCCAATAACTATCCACCACACTATAATAATAATAATAATGGAGGATGCTTAGCTCATGTAAAGCTACCAATGTAGCACTGTAGACCTTGCGATCCATACCAAAAACAATTTTCTCTGTGTCATAGCCTGGAGCTTTCATTTTCTATACCAATCCAACTTTTAAGTAATACAATGGGGAGAATAACTACTTTATAATTCATAAATAATGAGTTTCCCATAGCATCGAATTTATTGGCTGCAAAGGTAATTAGGCATTAGTATAAGACATTCAATAATTGAAACATTGTAATCTATTTACAA
Organism: Sequoia sempervirens; assembly: GCA_007258455.2. Taxonomy (NCBI): domain Eukaryota; kingdom Viridiplantae; phylum Streptophyta; class Pinopsida; order Cupressales; family Cupressaceae; genus Sequoia; species Sequoia sempervirens. The sequence goes on from VDFB02047230.1 coordinate 541,738,419, forward strand.
GGAACAAAATAATAAAGGGAAGAAAGTGTCATATATGCTTAAATGTTGGTTGCGCTAAGAGAAGCGCCCAGAACAAAAGCCTTGTAGGGGCCATAGATGACAAAGTGGAAATTGAAGACCATCTAAAGGATTAGCATTGAGCATCATATGTTAGCTACTTGCATGAGCATTACATCTATTCTTATAATAAAAAATTTAACTTTGCATGCAAATGAAAAATCAATGATGTCTAAAAGGCTAAAATTTAATGCTTTTCTCAATAATCGAACTTCAACATCCTTTAAGTAACCATTTGCAAATATTCAATGCAATGGGTCCATGTAAAAAATTCAGAGGTTTTGGATAAGAAATAATTGGCATGGATTACAACCAAGGATAATCTTGAACTTGATAACTTATATGTCAAGGAAAACACCAAATTTTACGTTTGATAACAAGATAACAATTTCACGCATTTGGTAACAATAAGAGCTTACATTTGGAAAACATAAGGGATAATACCGTATTGGAATATTTGGCTGAGGAATTCTTCTCTAATGCATAGAGGAGTTAGTTTCTAATTACAAAAATAACAAAACAAAATATCAACCAAACCGCAATATCTTTAAAAGTGGAATAAAAGCAAACAAATTAGGAGACAACCAAACTAGAAGGAACAGTTTGCATGAAAATTAAGGAATGGAACAAGGAAACAATCAAGTAAGGTAGATAAATAGTATCTATTATTGTACTGAAAATTATCAAAAGCACGATTGCAGATAGAGACAATATCATTATCAAGGACCCTATATACACCTATATATATTGAATCACAGGAGAAAGAAAAGAACATTGTCTATGTGCATTAAGAGATTCACCACTTGACATTTGAAACATAGAGAGGAAAAGAATGCATTAATCAAAATAATAAACATAGATATCAGGGTGATACACAACCAAGAATTTGTTGGAAAATTTATTTCCCCTGAGCCTCTTCCTGTTGCCACCTACCTATCAAGGGCATTTGTTGCCTGCAGCTGGACATATACCTTTTGGGGATTGCTTTCCCTACTTGCTCCTGACGTGCAGCTCAGTCTGTAGAAGATTTAATGTTGTTAGGTAATTTTGAATTTTGAGAGGGAATATTTTAAAGACAAAAAGAATTGAAGGTAGTTAGTTCTGCCAGTTGGAAGAATTGGAAAAAATTTCTATGAGTAATAGCAGTTTGAAAGAGAATGTTTTCTGTGTGAGATCCCAGAAGCTCTTGAACAACAACAATTGTGTGTTTGTGATTGAGCAGTGATTGCTCTTGAAAGAGCTCTATGTAGCTCCTACCAGTGAGCTCCTAGCAGCTCCTGAACTTTGTAAGTCTAATTGAGCAGCTCCAGTTTTCTCCTAGCATGTTATAATTAGTAGTTTAGAGTTCATTTTCTGAATTTTATGTTTACCCTATTATGTATTGTCATTTCTAGCTTAGTTAATACAAAAAGAAAATATTGCATTCCCAGATTTGTCTCCTGTTATTTGTTCTTCCACATTTTGTGTATTCCCCTTTTGTGTTTTTAGGAAATAGAGTAGCAACTCTATGTCTTTCATTTTATTTAAATTCCTGACATGGTATCAAAGCCATAGGCCCCATTTCCTTGTGAGTTAGGGCATTTTTTTTCTAGGTATTAAGTTTTCTTGTAGGAGACATGGTTGGAGATAAGGGGAAGAGTTGGCAGTAGCCACTGTCCTTTAATGGATAGAACTATGTTGTTTGGGAAAAGAAGATGAAGACCATAATGGTTTCAAATGATTTGTGGGAGTTTGTGATTAATGGCTTCAATGATGTAATTGATCCTGCAACATATGCAGTTCTCACAAACAACCAGAAGACCCAGTTGAAGGAGTTGAGGAGGAGAGATGCTAAGGCATTGAGTTTGATAGAAGCAACCTTGACAGAGGCCATTTTTCCTAGAATAGCAGCAACTAAATATGCAAAGGAAGCTTGGGAAATCCTCCAGAAAAAATATAAATGGATTGACAAGGTTAGATTGGTGAAGCTCCATATTCTTTGAAGAGAGTTTGAGACTCTTGAAATGAAGGAAAATGAGTCCATCTCAATTTTTCACACAAGACTCTTAGGTTTGATAAACTAGTTGAGAGTGAATGCTGAGGTCATTGATGATCAGAGGATTGTGGAGAAAATCCTTAGGAGCTTACCCATGAAGTTTGATGCAGTGGTGATTGCCATTGAAGATGCAAAGGATCTCACAACATTGTTTGTTGATGAGCTGATGGGTTCTCTGCAAACCCATGAGAAGTGTTTAAATAGGTATGCTACTTCTTTCCAAGAGAAAGATTTTAAAGCTCAGTCAAATGCAAGAGGAAGGGGGAGAAGAAACAATGGTGGAAGGAGCTGAAGAGGTAGAGGTTGTGGCAACTCCAGACAAGGAAATGTTAGAGATAGCTCAGGACAAGCAAGCATCCAAGAGGGAGCAAGAAACTCTCATACCAGCTCCCAAGGAGGCAAGAAGAAAAAAAGTTCATATTAGAAGAATGAAAAGAGTAATGTTGAATGCTACTACTGTCATAAATTTGGTCATTATGCAATTGGACGCTGGACAAAGCAGTGTGATCAGTCAAAAAAAATACAAACGCAGCTTATTCAAATGTGACTGAAGGAAATCAATCCACAACCTTCATCATGTGCAACATTGGTGAAGAAGGCAACCCCAAAGTCTAGTATTTGGACACTGGTTGTAGCAACCACATGAGTGGTAATGAAAGTCTATTTTCTTTCATTGATAAAATTGTTAAGTGTGAGATAAGAATGGGGAATAATGGATTAGTTCCTATTGTGGGAAGATGATCTATTATATCCGCACCAAGCAAGGTGAGAAGAAGGAGATACATAATGTATTTCTTGCTCCTAGGTTAAAGCATAACCTCACGAGTGTTGGAAAACTGATCCAAAATGGATATAAAGTGTTGATGGAGAAGGGTCAATGCATTATTTATGACAAGAATGAGAGGACAAAGGTGTTTGTAGTAGTTCAAATGACAAAGAACTGGACGTTTCCTTTGAAGATTGAGATGTGTTTCTCATCTCAGTCTATTGATGCACCTCTCATGAATGGAAAATATATAGTAGTACAAAAAGTAGCCCTCAAGAGCACCATTCAAGACCCCTCCAACCTATGGAATCTTAGGTATGGAAATTTAGGCTATATTGGTTTAAGTCTTTTTTCCAAGAACAAAATGATTGATGGTTTTGTCAAGAATAGTAGAGCCTAATGTTAAGTGTGAGGCTTTCATTTTGGGCAAGTAACATAGGCAGCCATTTCAATTGGGAAACTCTATGAGGGAAAGAGCACCATTGAAGCTGGTGCACATGGATTTGGTAGGCCCTATGCAAATCATTTCTATTGGTAAAAGCAGATTTTTTATGACCTTTATTGATGATTATAGCTGTAAGACGTGGGTCTATTTCTTGCAATATAAGTCTGAAGCATTTGATTAGTTTTTGTTGTTTAAGGCCTAGGCTGGAAAGAATAGTGGACATTTTATCAAGGTCCTAAGGTCATATTGAGGAGGAGAGTATAGCTCCAATTAGTTTATAATTTCTTACAAGCAAAATGGCATCAAGAAGGAGCTAATAGCCAGTTATACTCTGAAGCAAAATGGAGTGGTTGAGAGGAAGAATAGGACCATCATGGAGATGGAAAGGAGCATGATGAAAGAAAAGGGACTCCCAATTGAATATTGGGGAGAGGCTGTAGCAACAACTGTTTATTTGATAAATAGAAGTCCAACAAAGACTGTTCATGAAAAAATCCCTCAAGAGGCATGGACAAAATGGAAGTGGATGGTTGAGCACTTGAGAGTGTTCAGGTGTATAACATATGCTCATGTGCCTAAAGAAAAGAGGAAAAAATTGGATGACAAGGGTGAAAAGTGTATTTTCACGAGCTACAGTGAAGAGTCCAAAGTCTATAGGCTGTACAACCCAGTCACCAAGAAAATTGTCATCAGCAGAGATGTGGAATTCCTAGAGGGAGAGTCATGGGACGGTTTGATAGCTCATGACTACTCCTGACCGCTCCTGATAGCTCCTGAAGAAGCAAAAATAGAATAGGAAGTTCAACAAGAAGAGCCTGCAGATGCTCCTGAAAGTGGCAGACAAGCTCCTGAAAGCTCTGGAAGAGCTCCTGAAAGCTCTCAACAACTCCTGACAGCTCTTAAAGTAGGAAGACAGACACAAATAGCTAGAGGATTGGCTCCTAAAAGCACCAGTCAAGCTCCTGAAGTGAGCAAATAGAAAGGTAAGCAGCCAAAGACAACCAAAAGATTAACTCCTGAAAGCTCTGGAAGAGCTCCTGAGAGCTCCCGATAGCTTCTGAACCTACCTGTTTAGCAGAGCAATAGTAGTAGTGAAAGTTCAGACCCCACTCTCTCCTCCCTAATGCCAAAGAAGACCAAGAGTCTAAGGGAGATCTACCAGGATGAAAGGTATGATGAAGAATTTGATGAGAGTGTGAATTTTGCATTATTTTCTCATAGTGACCTGATTTATTTTGAGGATGTTGTGAAAGAGGATAAATGGTGTGAGGCCATGGGTGAGGAGATAGATGCAATAGAGGGGAACAACACATGGGAGTTAACTGATTTTCCTCCCAAAAAGAAAGTTATTGGGGTGAAATGGGTCTACAAGACCAAGTGCATTGTTGAAGGAAGAATAAAGAGGCATAAGGAAAGATTAGTTGTCAAGGGGTACAAACAATAGTTTGGGAGAGATTATAATGAGACATTTTCCCCTATTGCAAGGATGGAAACCATGTAGGCAGTCATAGCAATTGCAGCCTAGCACAAGTGGAAGGTGTTTCAAATGGATGTGAAGTCTGACTTCTTAAATGGAGTGTTGAAAGAGGAAGTTTATGTGGAGCAGCCATTTGTATATGAAGTTCCAGGTCAAGAACACAAGGTGTATAGGCTAAAGAAATCTTTTTATGGGCTGAAGCAAGCTCCACGGGAATGGTACAACATGATTGAATCATATTTGATGAGTAATGGCTTTAGCAAAAGCGATGGTGAGCCCACTCTTTACATCAAGGCAGCAAATGGTAAGATTTTGATTATTGTCTTGTATGTTGATGATCTAGTTTTCACTAGGGATGATGATGTCCTCATTGCTGATTTTAAAGAGGCCATGAAAAGAGAGTTTGAAATAACAAATTTAGGTCTCTTGAGATATTTTCTAGGCATAGAAGTAAAATAAATGCATGATGGTATATTTATCTCTCAAGAAAAATATGAAAATGAGATCTTGAAGAGATTTAGAATGCTTCAAAGCAATCCTACCCCAACAGCAACAACCATAGGTCTAAAGTTGAGTAAGGAAGATTGCAGCAGCAATGTGGATCTGACCATGTTTAAAAGTTTGGTTGGAAGTTTGATGTATTTAAATGAAACTAGGCCTGATATAATGCGCAGTGTGAGTCTTATTTCTAGATTTATGGAGACTCCAAGAGACACCCATTGGAAAGCAGGTAAAAGAATCCTGAGGTATGTGAATGGAACCAAGGGATATGTAATTTGTACACAACAACAAATGAGTTTGGGTTGGTTGGTTACATAAATAGTGATTGGGTAGGAAGTTTGGATGATAGGAAGATCACATTGGGCTATGCATTTCATTTGGGTTTGGGAGTCATCTCATGGGCTTCCAAGAAACAACCCATAGTTTCCTTATCTACAGTAGAGGCTAAGTATATAACAGCAAATGTAGTAGCATGTCAAGCTATTTGGCTAAGAAGAATCTTAGCATATTTGAGAGAAGAACAAGAAGATGGAACAACAATATTTTGTGACAATGTTTCATCAATAGCTTTGACAAAAAATCTTGTGTTTCATGGAATAAGCAAGCACATTGAAATCATGTATCATTTTATCAGATAATTGGTTGAGAATGGTGAAATTAAAATGGCATTTTGTAGGTCTCAGTAGCAACTTGTAGACATATTCACCAAGCCTTTGAGCAATGAAAATTTTGGGCACCTAAGAAGCAAATTAGGTGTTGTTGATTTGGATAAGGATTGATCCTGTTTCTTCAGCTCAGGACAAAGGGGGGAGTGTTGGAAAATTTATTGCCCCTGAGCCTCTTCCCATTTCCACCTACTTGTTAGGGGCATTTATTTCCTACAGCTGGAAGTTTTCCTTTTGGGGATTGCTTTCCCTACTTGCTCCTAATGTGTAGCTTAGTCTGTAATAGATTTAATGTTGATAGGAAATTTTGAATTTTGAGAGGGAATTTTTGAAAGACAAAAAGAATTGAAGGAAGTTAGTTCTTCTAGTTGGAAGAATTAGAAAAAAACTCTTTGAGCAACAGTAGTCTAAAAGAGAATGTTTTTTGTTTGAGCTCCTAGAAGCTCCTGAACAACAACAACTGTGTGTTTGTGATTGAGCAGTGATTGCTCCTGAAAGAGCTCTGTGTAGCTCCTGCCAGTGAGCTCCTAGCAGCTCCTGAAGTTTTTAAATTTGAGTGAGCAACTCCAGTTTTCTCCCAACATGTTATAATTAGTAGTTTAGATTTCATTTTATGAATTTTATGTTTACCCTATTATGTATTGTTATTTCCAGCTTAGTTAATACAAAAAAGGAAATATTGCATGCCCAAATTTGTCTCCTATTCTTTGTGCTTCTGCATTTTGTGTATTCCCCTATTGTGTTTTGGGGAAACAAACCAGCAGCTCTGTGTTTTTCATTTTATTTAAATTCCCAATAGAATGATAGAGCTTTGGGAGCTAAACTAAATGAGTTAAAATACTAGAAACTATGAAAGTGCCAAGAGATATTACACAACAGAATCTTAAATGCATTTATATTATAGGTATACTATATTTGAAACACCTACATCAAACTATTGTTTAGCATCCTATGAAGATTAAGGTAAAGGTAAAAGAGACCAAGCTAGTAACAAAGTGCATTAAAGAGATTCTCAACACATGATTCTTTAATCTAGAGGAAAAAGTAGGTTTAGATAGTGAGGAAAAGGGACATCTTTATAATGGTCTAGACGAGGCACAAGAGGAAATAAATTCACCCAATCAAATTAAGGAAAGAAGGTGAATTTTCCCACGATGGGAGGAAAACATAAAATAACTTACCCTATCCACTCTAACACAAGAGATTAACAAAACCACATAAAATTAGAAGTGTTAAGATATCATAGCATTGGCCAAGCTATTTACACAGGTCGCGGCCAAGTAGAAGTGAAGGAACTAAATAACGGACAATGAAGAAACTGACCCCTTCAAGAAGACATCAAGGAGAGGGAAAATTATAGATGTATGAAACAACATGCGTCTTCGATAAAACCTCTTTGTACATCTTCTAATCTTAAATGAGAAATCTATTATTTACAAAAACAAAAGTCATTATAACCATTTTTTTAAGTGCATAATTTGAAACATAATAGATTTAGTTACTTCATGAATAATAGGAATTAGTACCCATGAGAATTTATAATAGGATTAGGTGCAAACATTATAAATAAAATCAAAGATCTTGGGAATAAAATTGAAGTAATAAATTCAATTAGGAACAATGAAGAAAAGGGAGCTATTCAATCAGGATAAATGTATATATGCTATTCTTAATAAAATCCATGGTATTGGTTGGTCAAATAGAATATGAATTTTATAATTAATAATAGTAATCCTTTATCTCTATTGACTGTCATAACATCGGAATTGTTATTTCAAAAATATAAATAAAATATCAAAAGATCAAAATCCAACTTGGATCCAATGCTTGGTAGGAAAATGGAATTGATGTCGAGCTCAACTTTCACTCGAAAACTAGCTTCTCCAAATCCACCATACAAAATCCTGAAATGCACCATTCCCTGCATCATCAACAATAGAATACAATTTATAGATAATAGTCTCCCCCCTTCCCCCCAATCACCAAAATATTTATAGGAAGAAGAAGAATGTGGTTGTATGGTAATTCCAACTATCCCAACCAACTATAGAACATTTTATAATTAGCTTTTGATTTATTAAATTAACCTTCCTAAGACAACACAATAGTTAATTTTAGATTAATTAAAATCTTTTCATTTAAATATCATAACAATATAATATGATACATATTCAATTTTACACAAACGGGTAAAACCATTTGCGCAACATTCACTTACACATCATAATTAATTAATTATATAACCCGACTTAAATAATATTTTATTTATTTACCCTATTATTATTATTTATTAATTTTAACATTATATTATAAATTTATTTTACTATTAACTATGATTATTTATTTATTTATTTATATATATATATTTATTTATCAAAGCATACACTTTTTACTTATCAATTTATTTTAATGTATAAGACATCTAAAAAAAAATTATCAAAAAAATTAAATTAAATAGAACCAAATGCCCAAATGATTACCTAACCACTATCTAGGGTCAAAAAGAAAAACCTCAAGCAACACTGACTGACCACACTGACAAAAATGAAGAAACTAACAAGGTTCCAAATCGGATACTCATCCTCTTCAAGGATGATGTCTAGGGTAGGGGAGCCAAGTGTTATCTCTGATCAATTGATCCATTGGGTTTCAAGGCATGCTCAGACCTACCAATTTAGGTGGACTCAATTCTTGGTACTTGCAACCTAGAGCACACAAAATGGTCATGCATATGCATGTAAACAGACACACTGTGAAGGGAATTGCAACGTTGTAGGGTACTCACAAGTGAGTGATGTGACATTGTCCCTTTCACTCAATCACATCAATAAAACAACACCTAGTAATCAGATCAACTCATATACAATCAACTACATAGAAATCAAAATAAGATCAATCACATGATAATCACATAAAAATCATGATAAGATAATCATATAGCAGTCATGGTAAAGTAATCACATAATGTTGATGATAGGGTTAGTCCTCATAATCAAATCAAATCTCCATAGTCACCTAAATAAAACCATATACTAATCATAACATGTGCATGAAATCTCAAGTATCAGAAGCATCATCAATGGCATGATCATAACAATTCATCTAATGTCATATAATGTATCATAATGCCTCATCATAAAACAAATCAACTATGAATCTATTAGGAAAATAGTATGAGAGGCACTACACATTGGATTTTACTAAGTATAGAGATCTACAAAACCCTAACCCTAATATGCATTAAATTCAATTCCTTGTTGGGTTGGTTTAATTTTGATCTTTGTCTCCTTTGCAATCTATGTTGTCACTCTACAAATTAAACCACCAATTAAAATGGTAGTTGGTGCAGTTAGACCAATTAATTTCATTCTTTGTGTTGGATACTAGACTAAACCTGCATACACACTATCATAGCTATTGAGAAACTTCAATTTTTAATCTAGGTCATTGATCTCTTTTCTTCATGCCATGATCCATTGTGTCTCTTTTCACCTCAAAATCTTTAAAACTTAACCATTCGATGAACTTCTATTTAAATTGAGACCATTGATCTATCTCCCTTTGTGTTGATATCCATTGCATCTTCATAATGTATAGCTACTTTGTCATGGGAATTCTTTTTCATTTTTAGGATGTGAAATAGCTTAGCATTATCCATCTAATCTTCACCTAAGGATCATGACCATTAAAATCCCATTGCATCCTTGTTTCCTATCACAACTTCATTTACAGGTAAAGAGAAGTTACTCATGATGCAAAGGGACCACAAAATCTACCACCTATCATTGTACACATGTGTCACTATCTCGCAATACCGTAGGGCTAAGCTAAGGACCCACCAAGTCTTTAGTGGGAAAGCAAGAAACTACCATATTTCAAATCCTGAAGTCATCTTTCATCATATATAGCATATCACATGAAGCCTATCTCCTCCTAGCTTAAAAATAGTAATGTGAAGTGAGGGCATAATATCTTGCCATGTGTCTCTGATGATGTTGCATTCCACTAGTAGATCATGTTGCATCTCTAGTCCCACATTACACGTTTCCTTAGCCTACAATCTCGTTGGGCTAGATGAGGGCCCCCCCACATACTTCGTGGGCTAGCGGGGACTTTTTGACTCTGTAAGGTTGATCGCAATCATTGATCAACCTTCAGTGCATATCGCCAAATGCACTTGCTGAGATGACCTCCAAAATGTGATGTGAAGAAATTTCACAATATCTAGTGGAATACCTTCAATTAATCTCCACCATTTATTGCATATCATGCACACATTTACAAGTGAGCATGTACAACTCATGATGAAAAAAGGTTGATGCAATACACATACCATGGACACAGTTGGTAACCACTAGAACACAAGACTAGTTACCACAATGACTTTGATGGCTTAAGTTATAACTGAAATAACATGTATATGCATAAAAATGGTCATGTATAATTAATCTTGGCATTTAATTAAATATTTATTATTTAATTAATTTCTTTCTTAATTGGCCGATATGGGCATGGTTCGCTGGTCAAGTCGCTTGGTTGTAGTGACGGCCACCAGAGTTCAAACCCTTGCTGTGTCAATATGCTTGTAGGCCTTGTGCCTTCGTTGGACCATTGTTCTCGCAGGTTTGGTTGTTTCTTGTGGTTTCTTTTATTTGGTTCATAGCTCCGGTCAAAAGCGTTTACCCCTAATAATATGGGTGCATTGCACCTTTTTTTAAAAAAAATTTAAAAAAATCTTTCTTAATTCCTCTACATATAAATAAATTTAATTAATTAATTTATATTGCTCACCTACTTTATTCTTCCACTTTAATTAAACAAATGCATTTTATTTAATTACTACTTTCTTAAGTCCACTTAATTAATTAAATAAATATCATTGTTTATTTAAATTAATTATCACATATAAAATTAATTAAATCTTTGATTTAATTGAATCTAATTCCCTTTCTTCTAAAATTAATTAAATATGCTTATTTAATTAATTCTAGATGTCACTTTCCAAATCTTAATTAAATATTTTATTTAATTAAGAATCTTCCATTTTCTCCAAATCTTAATTAAATATTTAATTTAATTAAGAAAATCTTAAATGTTACCAATAAATGAATAATGAATTTAATAAATTCATTATTTATCTTCAAAATCTTTTCTCAAATCTCACAAAAAGATGATTTTTACAATTCATCTTTATCATCTCTCATGAAAGAGGAAACAAATCTTGCTTTCTATTTTTCTTCTATTTTTCTCTTTAGTCTTCTCCATCTTCAATCATTCGATTTGCCAGAATTATCATAGACGTTGATCACATCAGCCAATCAGAAGCTTTTGAAAACTCTATAAATACCCCTACGAATCCAAGCATTGGTTACAACAACAACAGACAGACAAATAGACATACGAATATACGCACATACATGCATTATAAACAAAAGATTAGCATTTTAGCATTATCAGCTTTAGCATTCATAATTTTACATTCTAGCAATCATGTTTAGCATAAGAATTTTAATCATATCTTAGCATAGCATGCATTCATCTTTAATCTCGTTCTCTAGGAAGACTATTTGTTGATCCTAGCATACAATATGAGAGCAAGTTGGAATCGACAAAAACACTGGAGATAGAGGATGATAGGATGACATCAAGGACAAAAGATTGAGTTTGCATTTCCTTTTATTTGATTTTTTGTTTTTGATATAATGTCTTATTGATGTGTTTGATTTATTGTTTTTAATTTACATATTGATACACTTAAAATCACACAAACATTTTATGGTGCCCACTATGGGGCCTTTGCCCCATTTTTAACATCTACTTGCAAGTTTTCTTATAGGTTTTCGTGTTCTGAAGTTTGGCTTTTCAAAAAAAAAATCACGTTTTAGCACATCCATGGGTTTCTTTAGTGCACCCAGGTCTTCTTTCAATGCTTTTGCAGGTCTTTTGGTGCATCCGGGAACCGTTTTAGCACATATAGGGAACATAATGGCACATCTAGGGAATAGAATGGCACATGCATTTAGCTCACTTAATCAAAATTTTGTTTAATATATATATATATATATATATATTGCATTTTTAGATTAGCACATTTAGGATTTCTTTTAACGCATTTAGGGTTTTCTGTAGCGCTTATGATATTTTTTTTAGCGGATTAACTATTTTCTTTAGTGCATATGGATGATCTTTTAGCGCATGTAGGTTGTAACTAAACAAATTTCTAAGTCTGACGCCTTCCGCAGATAGAGCTTTTTTTTCTGGTTAAAAAGAAGCAACCCTAGGGTAGACACATCACTTTAAAATGAACCAATCCTAGGATAGACATGGAATTTAAAAAGAAGCAATCCTAGGGTAGTCACCACACATTGATTTTGTGGTTAAAATGAATCACATGCTTGTTTTGAAGCAATATCTCCACATAGATTAAATCATTTTCATTTGGGCTCTAAAAAGAACGATGTCTACTTTGTTTGTGGCAATAGGTCTATGCTCTCCCCTTAACTGGGTGATCAGAATACCAGACTTGCCTTTTCAATTTCTGCAATTTTAATGCTTTATTACATCTTGTAGAAGTCCTGCTCTTGTGGGAAAAAGCATTCACCCAAGAGGAATGACCTAAGTGGGTTCAAACCAAAGCCAGGTTATTCCACCCCACTATAAAATTTAATGCAAATCTAGGGAAACCCACATTTTCTAGTAGTGTGCAAGATAATTATCCCCAAAGCCTTTGTTCTAAAGGTTGGGAGGTCTCTTGAGGGAGTTTATTATTTCCCCACCGAATGGAAACCCTTACTACAAACCTAGTGTAGTAGCCAACTGTGTCAATTTCTGAACATCCTAATAGTCACAGTGCAAGGAGAGGGAAGAATCTATCCCCAAGACACTCACCATACAACTACCAAGGAACGTTTGCTTAGGGGATTCGGTATCCACTTCCGTCACTTTGAGTACATGCTTGGAAAATACAAAAAACATGGGTACCCCTTCGAGGGTGACATGGCTATGTGAGTCGACGCAATTCTAAGATGCAGAATGTGGTTATTATGATGACCTACTTGAGTACTAAGAGTGAGTCTGCCTGAATTGTCTGTTATGTGCAAAACCTATGAAAAAACTTTTTGAAAAATGTTTTGAACATACACTTGATGTTTAGTATAGGGCTTAAAACAACTATTTTCGAAGTGTTTGATGTGTTTTCAAACACATTAATTCAAATGAAAGATCATCCAAAATGAACATGCAAAATTTCAGCTGAAACTACTCAAAAGTATTCAGAAAACTGCTTTGAAAAATTGTTTTAGCGCATCTAGGGTATATCTTAATGCATATGAGGTCTGTTCTAGCGCATTCACTGGTTAGTTCAATGCATTTAGAGCTTGTTTTCTTGCATTGAGTGTTTTAGCGCATACGCTGAATATTTTGTGAACAGTTTTTGGTCACTGTCAAAACATTTTTTTGTAGCACATCTGAGACATATTGTAACACATTTGAGGTTTGTTGTAGCACATCTGACTATTTCTCTAGCACATATGCCTATTTCTGCAACACATATAGGGTACATAGTAGTGCATCTGTCACTTTTCCATAATTGTTACTTTTGACAGATCTAAGTTTGTAGCATCCTTGGTCTAGTAGCATCTTAACATTTCTCTCATGCATAGAGAGTGGAAATCAACCAAATTTGTCAAGAAATCAATTGCCAATAGGATCAAGAAACCTAAGAAACATTTAGGTTACAAGAAAACCTTGCAACATAGAATTTTTTTTGTATAAAAGTCAAAATGTCTTGCTCCATTACCGTAAGTTTCTCCATAGGTACCAGGATTTTGCTAGGGGGTTTACTGATGAGTACACTGTAGAGCCTTTATATTCATGAGCCTATTTCTAGAGAAGAGCTCTATCACAATGACAAGATCACAATCCTCTCAACTTTGATTATCTACCACAACCTTCCATTGAATGTCCAACACATCGTAGTCAAATCCTTTAGTGAATTTAATTAGGCTATACTTATCATTCTTGAAAAACAAGGATCAAATCTTAAAAGTGCACCTTTCAAACAAATCTTGATTCAACTTCCCCAATAGGATTCTAATATCCTTAATCATTGGAAGCCACAATCAAGAACTAGGAATGTCTTTGATCATATCATAATGTTTTCATCTTATCGGATCAAAACATCATCATTTTTGCACTTATCAAATTGTGATCTAAGTCTAGAAGAACATTTCAAAATCATATGCCTATTTTTACAAGATCTCAATACAATAAAATAAAAGAGGATATTCAACAAGAAGATTATACCCAAAAAACACAAAGAAGAAGACAAAAGAAGAGATCCACTTTACAACATGGGTGATAGGGAAGAAAATCCTTTTCATAGGTTTCGTACTAGGAATAGTTCAAATGATGAAATAACCGATGAAATGATTCAAGAAGTTGAACAGGATCCACAGTTTCACATAATTTTGGACAAGGTCTTAGAGAAAAATAAAGAAGGATACTTTCTTTTATTGGCAAACCAAGGTGCCAAATTGCCCTCTAACTACGATATGGAGAAAAATAAGGAAGATCTTGAAAAGACTGAAACTCCCTTAAATGATCTTAGTACTCTTACCCAACAAATAAGATCACTCCAAAGACAAATCAAGTAAATACAAAGGGGCACAACTAAGAAGTCCTTTGATGGAAATATGAATGTAACCTCTTCTCCTCCAAAAACAACATCATCCAAATTCAATGTTTTTGAATTTTTGCAAAGGTTAAATGAGAAGCCCAAATCTAAGCCATCAAATAAAATTGACCAATCCTATCATGTCATGCATTTATCTTCATTCCCCATAATTCAAAATGAACCTCACGATTCTTTCACCCAAGATAACGATTCCATTCAATCACCTTCTTCTATCATATCCTCTACATTCAATGATTCATTTCAATCTACACACCTCGATCAAAACATTCTTTCCACTCCATCCCATGATACCAAAATTCTACAAACCCTTCCTATCTTTGATCAAGATCCCATCTCTCAAGAACCATATGGTGATCCCCTTCTTTCATTATTCACCCATGATAATCCTCTTCCATCTCAAGGACAAAATGTTCTTCCAAGTTCTCCATCCACCCCATTCAATGAATCCATACTCTCTTATGATTCCATCACATCCCAGGAGCAGAACAATTCTTCCATCCTATCAAAAGATTCCCTTCCATCTGACAATCAATCTACTCCATCTCCTTCATCTAACAATTATTTTCCTAGTCAAGATCAAAGTATCCCATCATCCTCATGTCAAGAGCCTCTCACACCTCTTCAAGCTATCCATGAACCCCACACCTATAAATTGGGATCCTCCACCTTTATCCACTCTAGTTTACTTTCAACACCTATCCTTTCATCCATATCATATCCTCCTCAAAATGGACTCACATCTTGTTTCGCAAACAATGCATATCCCATGGGTAAGTTAATGTGTGAAATTATGAATTACAAAGGAAAATTCTTAGGCCTTCATGAGAAAGGTATCCTAGAACCCCTTTCTATCCAACCACATCCATATCCTCATGCTCAACCTAGGTATCCTAGTCCATCAAACTCTCCATCCATCCTAGGTCCTTATCCTAGTCCATCAAACTCTCCATCCATCCTAGGTCCTTATCCTATTCCATCAAACACTCCATACATCCTAGGTCCTTAACCTAGTTCATCAAACCTTCCATCTATCCTTGGTCCTTATCATCCCAACACTAGCTCATCAACCCTTCCATCCATATTAGGGTCCCACATTTCTCCATCTCCTATTCCTCAAGAACAACAAAGGCACACATCCTTGATCCACTTTCAAAATTCTTCCTACATTAACTCATCCATCATATGTCCATATCGTCCATCTCAATACACCCCTCCCATTGCTTTTGGAAGCAATTTGGGTGCCAAATGTCAAAAGCTTCAATATAAAAATCCACATGTATCAAAGGATCAACATGTCTCCTCGAAGAGTCATGCAAAAATAAAAGAAAATTTGATCTAAAAATCAAAAGAAAAATTCAAAAGGCCACAAAAGCCCTTCAAAGTAAAATAAAAATTTTAAAGGCCACAAAGGCCCATCAATTCAAAAGAAAAATTTCAAAGACCTCAAAGGTCCATAAATCAAAGAGAAAAATCTCAAAGGCCACAAAGGCCCATAAAGAAACTATCAAAATCAAAAGTCATGTGGATTCATAAAAGTATCATAGAAGCAATAAAATCAAAATTGGCATCCAAATTTTCTAATCTAAAAGCTTCTCACCATCTCTCGTCTAAAAACATATTACCTTCCAAATCCATTTTTCCTCCATCACTCCATCACCCTTCAAGGTGTGTGCCAATGTTAATCTTGCCATCCTTTCCATCTATCCATCACCAAGCCTTCCAACCTCCTATCCATTATCTAACATCCAATCGCCATTCTCCTCCTTTAATTCAAAGCTTTGAATAAGGCCTTAGCTTCTACTATCATGCCAACATTTATAAGTCTAATTCCCATTCCCATGGTCTATTAGAGCACATATTCAAGGGATATTAGTCATGAAACTTGATGCTTAAACCCTTCCTCCATCCCCCTATCATGAAAATATTATCTTTCATATCCATCTTCCTATCCATATACTATCTTCCATTTTCCTCTTATCATTCATGGTCAATATCCTCATTTTCACCTTTGATCTTGACAAGGTTAAGGATCTTCTTGAAAATCATGCATCTTATCCTATTCACTTCATCCAAATCTTCCATACCATATCCTTCATCATGCATCTTCTCTTATATTGTGGGGCATCTTGTTTCTTCAATTTGTCATCCTATTGCATCTTAAATGTCCTTGAAAAATCCAAAAAAATAAAAACATCAAAATCCAAAAAAATCAAAACAACATCAAAATCCAAAAACAAATTTAGAAAACATCAAAATCTAAAGAAAATAAGAAAACATCAAAATCCAAAGAAAATCAGAAAACATCAAAATCCAAAAAAATCAGAAAACATCAAAGTCCTAAAATTAAAAAAAAAAAAAAAGAGATCGTCATAGGGTGAAAACCTAGAAACAGGCAATCTATTGACAAGAAAAATACAAAAAAAGAAAAAAGAAATTAGAAAAATGCAATAAACACAAATAGTGAAAATCTGGCAAATAGACGCTATTTGTAGCTCTCCATCTATTAATTCATGTTTTGCACTTAGCTTCTTAGCCTTATTTTCCTACATCATTCTAGGGCCATAACAACATCATAATACCATTATTTTCCTAGAGCGATAATGTCTTACCGTGGCTTGATCATTGTACATGTTCATTTTAGCAAGTTGTGCCAATACTGGGAACACTCAGCTTTCAGAGTTTACCACAACAGCTAGACAATGACATAGCATCTATTCTTGCGAACAAACAATAAAATCACATGAACAACTATCCAATCATTGATCTATATCATAGTTCTTTTCAACAAATTTCATATCATGACTCATATATGGATGATCTAAAATTTGAATAATGTTTGGAATAGTAGTATTATATTTTGAACAATAGTTGTTTGATTTTTGCTATCATCCCTCTGGAGCACACTCAATGATGTATTGAACTAGAGTGATGAGGAAAGAGAATGATTTTTTCTTTTTCTGTTGTCTTGAGATTAAATATTAATCTGGTGCAAATATGTTACGAGACATGATTTTCAAAGCATATCATTGATGATAGTTCCAAATTTGCATCTTTTTCTATTTATACAAGAAATGCTTAGGTCATCTTGGTTCAATTATACCTCGATGCTTGTGTTCACTTGCTATATCAAAAATCATGAAAGTCGTACTCAGGTCATCATTGGTGCTAGTTTCCCCTTTGATGCGTGTACATACTTCCAACATTTTAAAATGCTCTATGATGATTCAAGAATGCTAACAAAGGGATCAACAAATGGTTGGTTTCATTTCATTGCATTTCATTTAGATCATTGTACATATCTTCATACTAGATTTGCATCAGAGTTTTGAAAGGCTGAGCAAAAACATCAATGGTTGTCACGTCTCTTTGGACTATTTGTGGAGGACATTCAGACATTTGTTTCATTATCATCTTTTATCTTCATCATCATTTCATTAATCGTTATCTTTTCGTCTAGGTACTCTACATATCATATAGTTTATCCTTTATCATTCATTTTCATATCATTTAGATCCTTTATCATTTATTTATCCATCATTATGCATTATCATTTCATTTATCATTTTTCATATCATTTCATTGCATATCATTGATCATTCTCATTTTATATCATCTTTGTTTTATTCCATATCATTTAGATCCTTTATCATTCCATATCATTCATTTATTCATTAGGTATTTCATATCATTTCATTTTCATATTTATCATTTCATCATCATTTCATTTTCATATTTTTTCATTTCATCATCATTTCATTTCATTATCATTTCATCTCATTATCATTTATCATTATCATTTTATCATCATTTCATTACAGTTCATTACATTTCATTACATCATACATCTCATAATTATTAATCATGTTCATTTCATCCCATTATTTATCATTTGTCACATTACATTCATATCATATCTTGCACTCATCTATCATTTTCATATCATTTATATATCATGACATTTTTCCCATAAACATATGACTCATTTCACATATCATTTCAAATATTTTCCTAAATCATATACATACTACAAATTCATGATGCATCTCATAAACTCAACATCCATTTTCCATCCCATCATCATTATTTCTTGCATTTGAAAAATCCAAAAACAATCATTCCATGAATACATTACATTTCCGCATCATTTTTCATAAAACATATCATATATCTCTGTGCACACTCTCATAATCAAACATCCTAGGTCATCCACCTGCATGACATCATTAGTACACATCACAAATCACCATCATAGCATGAATCATCCTGCATATCATGTTAGTCATCAAATCAATAAAATTCATATCAAAATCCATACTACATCATGCAGAAATACATGCATATCACATCATCACATCAAAAATGCACATCATCAAAACTAATCATCGCTGCATATCATGGCTCATCAAAAATACATAAAAATGTCCAATGTCCAATGAAACTGAAAAGTATAGAGAGATACATGAGATATGATTAAAAAAAAATGTACATTCCCCAAAAATGATATACATCAATAATACTGAATCAATAAATCAAGGCTGGCTGGTTGAGCCCCCTGATGGAGCTGGCCTAGAGGATGGTGGCCTGCCACTACCCCCTACATCAGGATCCTGCTGCGGCCCTGTTACCCCTCTGCTATGTGTCGTAGTCCATGATCTACTCTTGGATCTACTATGGGATAGAGGGTAAGGCTCTCTATGGTCAGGAGGGTAGAACTCCTCGTATTTGATCTAATAATGCTCAGCCTCCTTGGTAATCTCAAATCCCTCTACAATAGCCTCTCACAAGGATGCACTCTCAACATTGCCCATGAGTCTCTGAGCAACACCCTCTACCTCTACTGCCCTCTATCTGAAAGAATCCCTCTCTACTATCAACTAGGCTACCTATGGGTTCAGGGTAGGAGGAGGTGCCTATGTCTACGCAAGTTGTGTATGTAACTGCATTGCCAAACTCTGAGCCTAAGCCAACTGGCTCTGCAATTGCACCTGCTGCCCCTGAAGCATTTGTACCTGGCCCTATAGAGTATCTATCTACACTTGCTACGCTATAGAGGAGACCCTGATCACTGTCTACCACCTAGTACCGGACCTCCACCTCTGCATGATCTAAGTACTACCCAAGATATATGCCCTCTGCCTCACTAGCCTCTACTCCTCCCCTCTGCCATCTCCACCATCATCCCCACCACCATCATCTGAACTTTCCTCATCTCCACTCTCTGCCTCCTCTCCACTCTCCTCCTCCTCATCCCCTCTGCCAACCGCCTGCTCTCCCCTTGCCACATCCTCCTATCTCCTACCCCCTTGCTAATGTGCCATCAAAATGGGCACCGACTCATTTGGACATGTGGGAATGGGTGTGTGTGAAAATAAGTAGTGTACTCATCTAACATCCCTGCATCTGTAATATCTGGCTTGTAAGCCCATGCCTCGGGCTATAAACTAGTGTACTCTGTATATGCTACCTGATATGAAATGCATGGCCCCCATCTAGGATCATCCTTGTGTCGCCCATAGTGTGCAATGCCCTGCGACATCCCCTAGGTATATCCATACTATCTTTGTACTCGCAATGCCAAAAATATCTCTATAATAAATGGGGTCCATCCTATCAGATACCGGGGAATACATACAAATGGCATCTTGAGATGATCAGTATCCCATGCCTCACAATCCATATATGGCCTCCATATCACTGAATCAACATCATCAAGAGTCTGTCGCCAGTACTCCAACTTGCCCAGCTTGGGTTGGACAAGTGCAATAGAATATGCATACACATATGGCCTGCCTGGTGGCCTCACTCTAGGACAAAGTGGTCTCATAATCACAATATGTTCCCATGCCTAGATCTAGAGTAGGGTAACACCATAGGAAAAACTAGATGATCCGTTGTATACTACCTGATGCAAGTCATGGTATAAATTAGCTAACATGCAACTCCTCCAAGCATATCTCCACTGCTGACCTATCATCAGCTCAATGATCCTCCCCCAACCAACTGATAATCCCTTTGACCAGTGGTCTAGACAAAGGAAGCCTCCAATGAATGCACCCAAAACTATATGTAAGGCTGGATATCCCCTAAAATCTATCGATGGCACCCAATACCCTACTATCTGAGCATCCCCAAACACCCTCCTAAGTGCATCTATCCCACCTACCTCCTTGTGGTCATAAACCACAAGAGCACCTACCACTGGAATCCCCAAAATCATGTATACGTCCTCAAGGGTCATGGTCATCTCACCCATCGGCAAATGAAAGGTATTATGCTCAGAATGCCACCTCTCTACTAGTGCGGTCAACAGTCCCCTACTAACCCGAATTAGTGGCATAGATAATAATGGTCCCAACCCACATCCCACTATCAACTATATGTTTGCAGGTGTCAGATCTCATATCTGATCCCACCCTACAGGGAAGTGCTCTCTGATCTAGAGGTTTTTGAAACCCTCCTATTTTTGGACATCATAAGGACAATCAATTAGACTCATATCATCAACTCATATCAACATGATCTATCTACAAATCAATCAGACTCATATCTATCTATCTGTGACTCATATCAAGTGAACCATATCAAGTGACTCATATTAAGTGACTCATATCAAGTGAACCATATCAAGTGCTTTATCTAAGTGACTCATATCATGAAATCAATGCAAAATCTATCTATTTGAATATCAAATCAATCTACTCTATCATCATTTACTATTTGTTTTCTTTTTTTCAGGCAAGCAAATTTATCAACAATCAAATCATTTTCCTATTTGTACTTTAGTCATGAATACAATTATGTTTAAATCACATCATCTACTATTTTTTTTCTATCGTAGAATGCAAATTTATCAGAAGTCATACCAAGCATCTACTCTTTGTTTTCTAAAGTAAAGTTATTAGAAAATCCATCATTTATTCTACTCTTTGTTTTTCATTCAAGGGAAACAAAGTTATCAGCTATCTACTCTTTGTTTTCTATTTTGAGAAACAAAGTTATCAATTCATTGTCATTTTTATCTATCCATATCATCATGATGACAAGACAATTTTTTCTATCTATTGACCAAAGAAGCAATATACATCATCATTTTCATCAAACAGGGCATTCTGCCTAAATTTCTGGTGCAGGAGCACCCAAGCTCTTCAAGGAACACTTCAAGAGACATGAGGATGCAGGGGTCATGAAGACCTATCAAGGAACCCAGAAAATTAATTATGACATTTTGAAGCCTATTATGACTTTTGAAATGGTTAAAAACATTAAAGGATTCAAATGTCCTAAGGGTCCAGATAAGAACCATAGGACCAAAATGCATTGTAATTGGACAAATAATGTCCTAAGAGTCTAGATAGGTTTTTAATGTTTTAATCATGTTAATTAAGGTTGAATAATGTCATTTAATAGGTTTGAAGTCTTTTTAGTTAGTAGGAGTTAGTAAAATAAAAGTTGGAAAATTCAATTTTTAAACTTCCAACTTTGGGCGGGAAAGTGATTTTTAGGATTTTTAGCAACTTTAATGTAATCAAACCAATTCCAAATGGTTTTACCAGTTGTGGGATGGGTCTATAACCCTAAAGGAATCATTTGTATGGAGTTTTGGTTGCTGGTATGGATTTTGTACAGACTACTACAAGAAAAAGCAAAAAAATAGCAATTTCTTACATTTTTCTTGTGCTCTTTTGATGTTTTATTGATTTCTATTGAAGATTTGATTAGTAGGATGGTTTAGGGACTTGTATCAACTTTTTTTGAAGTCATTTGAATGTCCTAAAAGCAACATCAATCAATTCTTTGTATATTATTTCTGACTATCCTCAAGAAAGTGCAGATTTTTCACTAATTTTGAGGTTTTTCATGGATGATTGATCCATTTCAAGGTAAAATGCTGATGTGACCTGTGAAATGGATCATTCTTTACATGTATCATATATATTTGACAAAATAATGTGCAGGAAAGAGGAATATTAAGGTGTACACCAAGATTGGACAATGCAAAGTGCATGAGGATGGGGGCTAGGGTATAGCAGTAGAAGATATGCCTTAATGAGGGGCATGTTTTTGAGTTGGGATAGACTAAATATGTTGTCCTAATGGTGTAGAGTCAATGAGAAAGTTCTGGAAGTGATTGGAAGGTTAGTTTTCAAGAAGCCCTAGTTTTTGAGGCAAGTTAAGGAGGGTTTTGTGTTTGAGCATGTTAGGGGTGTCATAGAAGCCTAAAAAATTGGAATTCTTGGTTTTGAGTCATTTTAAGGGAATTTTGAAAGTTTCATGGTCAGGGGTTGAGTTTAAAGAGGGGTTTCTTTGAAAAAGAGGGCTAATTAGGCTTAAATTGGAGGAAACAACAGATTTTTGATTGGTGTGCTCCAAAACAAGTGCCATCAAGAATCTAGTATGTTATGTATCATCACAAACCAAATATATTTCAATCATTAGTTTGGAGGTTCCTTTGGAAATTTTGAGTGCAAAGTCAAAAATCCTTCGCTAGAGGCCTAGTTGGGCTAGTAGCCTAGTTAAGGTGAAAATTTGGTTTTGTGTCTAAGTCAAAGGGTTGGGCTTTGAAATCATTCAAAATAATTTTTTTTGGGTCTCTTAAGAGTGTTCCTAGGGTTTGGGTCCATAAGGAAGGCAAATAAGTCATTTGGTGCATTATTGAGGTTTGTCTCCATCAGAGTGCCTGGAAGAGTGGTTGAGATTGTGTCTTGCAAACCTTGAGAACTTTGTGTTTCTTTCAAAGTCCCTGACCCTCTGCATCAATTTCCTAAAAGCACTAATATGCAGCCTATATGTGCTAAAACCCTAAATGTGCTAAAGTTCCCCCCAAATGCGCTAAATCACCATATGCGCCATTTCCTCCCCCAAATGCACTGAAACCTATATGCGCTACAGTCCCAATTTGCTATAGGCATCCTATATGCGCTATTTCACCTATTGAATGCACTAAACTATCTATCCCCTAAAACCGCTACATTATGCCCTATATGTGCTAAAAGAAATTTCAAAAGCGCTAAAACTCCTACTCTATGCGCTAAAACAAACTGTTAAATTCTAAATCCATGTTAAAATGCATCAAAATTTAATTCAAAATGAAAATTCTCAACACAAAGAGGGTTGAATCGACTCACCGATGGTCCATATGCAGTTGGTCTCTGGTATTAGCAGGCCCACTTGAATCTATGCTTGTGATAAGGAATCTCCATCTCACCAAGTCACCGTCAGAGCACAAAATCACTAAAGTCAAAAGGTGAAAATGACTTGCCCTTTTTACCCCTTTTACCTTTTAAAGGTCAACCAAGGTCGGTTTTTGTGGCATTTTATTTTATTTTTATCCTTTTCTCAAACTTTGACTTTATTTTTCAAATTGGGGCATCTTTTCATCAATTATCAGGAGCTAAATCACTGTGTCCCTCTCATTATCCGAATTTTATCATCAAATCAACATTTTTCTCATCATCAATGATTTAACTCTCGAGGGGGCATAATTAATATCAATAGTATCTTTCAATCAGAAACATATCAGAGTTAAAATCAAAAGGCATATCAGGCACCTTTTTTTAACCAGGGGAAAAAATCAAATGCAACAAATTTCAAAAGCAAGAATATTTTCTTTGAAGCAATGCATTTCACACATCACTTCAAATAGGGGCAAAATGTATATGCATAAAAATGGTCATGTCTAATTAATCCTGACATTTAATTAAATATTTATTATTTAATTAATTAATTTCTTAATTCCTTTACATATAAATAAATTTATTTAATTAATTGATATTGCTCACCTACTTTATTCTTCCACTTTAATTAAATAAATGCATTTTATTCAATTACCACTTTCTTAAGTCCACTTAATTAATTAAATAAATATCATTTTTTATTTAAATTAATTATCACATTTAAAATTAATTAAATCTTTGATTTAATTGAATCTAATTCCATTTCTTCTAAAATTAATTAAATATGCTTATTTAATTAATTCCACATGTCACTTTCCAAATCTTAATTAAATATTTAATTTAATTAAGAAAATCTTCCATGTCACCAATAAATGAATAATGAATTTAATAAATTCATTATTTATCTTCAAAATCTTTTCTCAAATCTCACGAAAAGATGATTTTTACAATTCATCTTTATCATCTCTCATGAAAGAGGAAACAAATCTTGCTTTCTATTTATCTTCTATTTTTCTCTTTAGTCTTCTCCATCTTTAACCGTTCGATCTTCCAGAATTATCACAATCGTTGATCACATCAGCTAATCAGAAGCTTTTGAAAACTCTATAAATACCCCTACAAATCCAAGCATTGGTTACAACAATAATAGACAGACAGATAGACAGACGAATATACATACATACATGCATTATAAATAGAAGATTAGCATTTTAGAATTATCAACTTTAGCATTCATAATTTTACATTCTATCAATCATGTTTAGCTTAAGTATTTTAATCATATCTTAGCATAGCATGCATTCATCTTTAATCTTTTTCTCTAGGAAGACTATTTTTTGAGCCTACCATACAATCTGAGAGCAAGCTGGAATCGACAAAAACACTGGAGATAGAGGATGATAGGACGACATCAAGGAAAGAAGACTGAGTTTGCATTTCCTTTTATTTGATTTTTTGTTTTTGATATAATGTATTATTGGTATGTTTGATTTATTGCTTTTAATCTACATATTGATACACTTAAAATTGATCACACATAACCTACAACCACTTATACACAATCAATATCAAAATATAAAATCTGATCATTTGCCAAGATATAAACTTTAGGGTTTATCCACAAATCATAATATAGATTGAGAGCACAACTAATTCATTCCTAAGCATAACAACTACTCTTGATCCTAGAAAGCATGTCTTTGAGAAGCTCTCAGAATAATCCATATCAAATCTACACTTTGCTTTTACCTCAGACCTCTAGAAGCAATCTCTGCAACATTATGACAACATTTCATGCCAACATTACAACTTTTTGAGAAACTTTGCAACAATTGCAGAGCATGCTCTTCTCTCCATTAATCATCACAAAACTTCAAGAAACTGACCTGCTACTTCTTTGATCACCCCCTTGACATCAATGACACCTTTTGACATCAATGACAACCAAATTTCTAAAAAAACTCATAATACATTATATAATATATTATATATTATATATAATATTTTCTTTTATGACTCATTTACAACAGATATCCATTTCTTGTTGTATGTTTTCTTAAATAAGTTAGTTAACTCATGATATAATATAATATATATATATATTATATTATATATTATGGGTTGAATACCCAAGATATTGAGAGGGGGGGATGAATCAATATCTTCTTAAACTTATTGAACAAAAACCATTCAATTACTCCAATGCATATAATAGTAAAAATGATCAAGAGCATTAACAGAACATAAAAGTACACATCACATCAACACTAGGATTTTTACATGGAAAAACTAAAATGGAAAAAACCACGGCAAGGATTAGCTCACAATATAGTATAACTAGTTCTAAGATATTACAAAGGGTGGCTCACTTCTAGGACTCACTGTCCAAAATTGGAGGCTCACTTCCTACAAAAGATACAATAGAAAAATGGTTTATAGCTAGAATATGAAATCATAAAATTACACCTAACAAGTGTTGATTCAGTTCCTTTGATGCTTAGTAAACTAGCTTTACACGCTTCATCATCTTTGCATACTTTTCTATCTTCACACACTTCGCTTCATACTTCACTTCAACAATCACAAAACTATCCAATATATATATCTGATTCATTCACAAGCATCAAATAGGTTGGCCTAATTAGATGCAACCCTTATTCACCAAAAAGATAACTGTCAGATTTAAGCATGTACAAAATATTTTCAAAAATAATTCAAGCATGTAGCATGATACAACATGTCGGCATGGACCAAAGATAGGTCACAATTACATCCGTAATACAAAATTTAATC
The DNA here is from genome assembly GCA_007258455.2 of Sequoia sempervirens. NCBI lineage: Eukaryota > Viridiplantae > Streptophyta > Pinopsida > Cupressales > Cupressaceae > Sequoia > Sequoia sempervirens. The sequence goes on from VDFB02047230.1 coordinate 541,765,026, forward strand.
CATTACAATATCAACTATACATTAGTTCAGCTAGAGATAGACCTAATAGAAAAATCTAAAAACAAAATAATGCCAACTCACTGTACGAGCACCTGAACACATGAGATTCTGAACATACAAGCTTCCAACATTCAAAAACCATTTCCCAAAATTTCAAGCAACTATAATCATGAGCGGAAGATTACAGACCAAAATACTGGAGGATAATACTTGCATACCAGTTCAGAATACTAGATCAACCTTGAACTTAAACTTGCAGTTACAACTCATATAACATGGTGACATCAATGACAAAACAAAAGTTGCATAATGATATGTTCTTCTTCATTCTTCCAACAATCTCCCTATTTGTCATTGATTGAAATATGTGCCAAAAGAATTTGCAAACCTCCTATGTACAATACTCTCCCCTTTTCTCTCCATAAAATTCTCTCCCTTTTCTCTCCCCCTTTGACATCAAGGACTAAGGGCAGTCCAAAAAGAAAGTATGAAAACTGAAAAAACACTACCTAGAGGAAGGTGAGCCTTGAAGCTCTTTGAGAATAACTTTCCATGTGGCCTTACCATTCTCCCAACTCTTCTTAGTAGATAACAACATCTTGTTCAGAGATTCTAGTTTGATCAATCTTTGTTCTGCATCATCTAGAGTATCAGGAGTTAGATTGATCTTCTCTCATTTTTCTACATTTTCCAAAGAATTGGCAATAGAAGTGTACTCCATTTTTACAAGGTCACCTAGCTAACTGAATCTTCTGATGATATCCTCCTACTTTTGTAGAATAAATATTTTTTCTCTATGAGAAAAGATAGCATTTCAAGTTGTCCTATCTCTATCTTTGGATGCACTATAAGCACTAGAGACAATAGTCAACTAGGACTCAATGGAGTCCATGAGATCATTGATATTCTAAGTGGCATCTGGCCACTTAATGTAGTAAGCAAATACAATATTTTCTTCAGAATCACAAGCCTACACAACTTCCATGTTCTTTTCAACATTGGTGTGTTCTAGAGCACACTTATCATGAAGTGCCAAAATCCTTTTCTCTGCCAATTTCTCTTCAACCTCTTGCCTTGTATTCTCACCAAGTTTAGAGGCATACTCCTTAAAGGAGTCCAATATAAGTTTTAGATTCCCTACTGGAGTGAGAGAAGTATCCATTGATGCACCTGGGGTGGCCTCCTACAAAGCTTTGATGGAATCATTAATAAGCTTTGTCCCCTTCTGATGTGTTTCCAAAATTTCTCTTCTTCTAGATGCATGTAATGCATCCCCTAACACCAATTTATGAATAGGAGAAATCTTATCCAAATCCACACTACCTTGAATCATGGGGAGATGTAGAAGTTCCAGAGGAATCACCTGCTAGAACCTTATCTACTTGGATAACAAACCTTTCAAAACATCATCTCCAAAGGAGGATTCTCTAGGGAACCTTTGAGATTCTACAATATGCCTTTGATCTTCTTCATTCTTCTTAGTAGATTCCCCATTTCTTTCTTCTTCCTCTACATTTCCCTCTTCCTTTTCTTCTACCTTTTCTTCTTCCTCTATTTTCTCTTCTTCTCCTCTTCCATCTTATTTTACATCTTTATCTCTTTCTCCTTCATCCCTTTCACCTTCATCTTTATCTTTTTCTTCTTCAGTATGCTCCGAAGGGACAACATCATGCTTCTCTGATTTAGCTTCTTCCTCATTTTGTTTCTCTATCTTTGGAGGATCATTTGTAACACCTATATCCAAAGGGATATCTGCATCATTTTTTTTCGAAGGAATGTCTTTATCATCTATACCAGAAGGAATGTCTTCCTTAACCTCTACAAAAACTTCTTCTCTTGACTTAGGTGCAGAACTAGATGGGAGTGCACCAAACATGCCATATTTCTCAGCCATACCCCTGATGGATTCTATAGTTTCTTTCCTTATTTTCTTTATCTACTTCTTATCCTCTATCATTAGATTGTTTACTCTTTTCTTCATCTAGAACATCTTTGATCATACCTTCTTCAAGATTTCCAAATCATTTGGGGTCAAAGAGGACCCAATTTTCTCAAATGCATCATTTCTTATCTTCTCTTCTAACTCAATAGCCTTTGATCTCCTTTTCATCAAGGATTCCCACAATTTTTCAGGCACATTGTTATTGACATAATCCCAACTGACTTCCAAAGTGATAACGTACTAAATAATAGCCAAAATTAATGTTTTTTTTTCCTCTCTACCTACTTGATCATAAATTTTTTCTATAGGCTGTAACATATCTTCAAAATGTATCAAGTTATTAACGAAAGCCTCTAATCTAAGAAGGGAACCAGATCTTACCAAAGAGGCTTTTTTTTTCTTCCTAGTTTGAAGGTACCTCTTTTGGCATCTTAGCTTTCTTTGATTCTAGTTTAGTGTGCACATGAAGACCAAAATAATGTTCTTCATAGGACAATATATAAATGAAATCTTTTCGAACCAACACTTGCTTCCTATGAAGCACCTTCACCAGAGGACATGCTTCCTCTCTTCTTTCTTACCAATTTTGCTATAGGGTCTTCCTCCTCTTCCTCTTGTTCTTTAGTGATGCTAAGGTTGTTTTCTCTTGTAGCCTTTTCCTTCTTTCCTCTCTTGAAAGGTACCACCAGAGGAGTCTCTTTCCTTTTACCAAATCTTATATTGGGTTTTAAAGGAGCCAAGTCTTTACCTTTACTAGGAGCACCAGGCTCAACCTTCACTATAGGAGCTACAGATGGTTTTGAAGGAGTACTCCTGCCAGATCTCCTTGGTCCTGATGATTCTCCCACCATATCCTCTCCCATGGCTCTTCCTTGTGCAATTTTTTCATCAATGAATCTAGAATTTCTAAGCATTTCATCTACCTTCTTTCTTATCATAGACTTCATATGCTTGAAGTAAACTTCCATAGATTTTTCTGCACAAGTACCAACTCTAGGTTCACTAGTATCTTTCATAATTTTCAACAAAACTTGTACATAGCCTTCGGCTTCATCCTCTATAACCTCATACCCAAAAGGTTCAATCCATATTGTCTAGGGTTCAACAAATTCAATCATGCACTCATCAGAGGAGACATGAAATATGATATCATTCTTATACTTCTCAACAACTTTCTTTGGAATCTTTTCTCTTTTGTTCATGTTGCTTTTGAACACAACAAAGAATACTATCAGAGCACTATCTTGACTCTTCAAATCACCCAAACTATCCATATCATCAAAAATTTGATGTGCAACTGGTCTAGATGTGTCTCAAATCACCACATCATCTCTTATGGGAAATCTTCTAAGAAAGTAGAACAACAAAAAAACAATCAAGGAGCTAAATTTAAATCCATATTTCTTCTCCCTAGTCATCATTAGATTCTCAAACAACTACTTCCAGAGAAGTTCACACAAATCATAATCAACACCATTAGTTTCCATGTCATAACTGGTATAAATTACTATAGCAGATACAAAATTCTCTCTATTTGTGAATTAGAATTTGTGACCGATCATTATAGCAGCACACTTCACAACAGGATTGGTGATAGGCTTTGTAGCAAGAGCCCTTCTGTCAAATGTAGCACCGGTGAGTTCCATCACCACTTCATTCTTCACAGACTTTAACACCGGTACTGGTCTAGTGTCACAGAGTCTAGTAAATACCTTAATAACCTCCTTAGTTATAAGATGAGGTCTGTCAGTCCACAAAAACTTATCATGCATTTTACTAAGAGCTGGTTTAAAATATTTATCATCAATGGTGGAGCTGAAGCTAGGAAAGTAATTCCATAGATCCATATTCTTCGCAATAATATTTGAATACTCAGGTTTTATCAAGAAATCATCCCCAGTGAGATCATTCTACCAAATTTCTATCAATTTTCTATATTATATTCTTCAATTTTAACTTGAATGTACATCCTAGTGTCTTCAGTGGGCATAACACTATGAGGAATCGATGAGAAGGCATCCAGAGGGTTATCTTCAAAAACCTTCATAGAATATTTCTTATAGGATAGTCTAGGTATTTCTGTCACATTTACAATTATAGGAGTTTCCATTCTTCAACAAATTGAGCTCTAATGATTTCAAAAATATGATTCACACAAACCCACAATAGCACAAAAGAGTAAAATACCTTTTTCCTTCATGAAAAACCAAAACTAAGGTTTGCACTGTTCACACTCCAAATCACCTCAAGAATGCTCTAGATTGCTCTCCACTTTCTTCAAGTGCACAAGTGATTAAAATTCCTTACAAATCCACTTTATAAACCAACGATCTACCCTAATTCACATTAAATGCGACAAATTTCAAAAAGTTGATAAAAACCCTCTTCACTACATAGAAAAACCCTAATTTACTCTGCAAATGATCATGCCTGCACATTTTCTTCCAGTTCTTTTTCATAACCTTTGTTTATCCATTCCTTACAACATATCTTTGTCCCAAAGATTGACATGCCAAATATCTAGGGGGTTCAAACAATTTTCCTCTAAAGCTCCCCCTAAGACCATGTTGGTTCTAATTGTCAAAGGAATTGTCTACACTAGATGAGGGCATAGACACATTTGATGTTTTTGGCTCTTCTTTCTTTTTACATATCTTGTTCATTTCTTGCTTAACCTAATTATTATCAATTGTCTTCATTGGTTCATTCTTCTTTACTGGATCAGATTGCTTTCCCCCTTTACTTCTGCATACTCTTGAAATGTGTTCGAGTTTATTGCAGTTGTAGAAAACAACATTTTTCTGATTTGTTTGACCTCCATGAACCTTTGATATGCACTAATTTTATTTTTTTCCAAACTTATTACATGCATAGTAGTAGCCAACAAAATACTGATTCATTCTACCTCCATTAAACCAATTCATCATCTGAGCTCTGCATTCACTAGCTCTATGTCCAAATTTCTTGCATGCAAAACATTGTCTGAAGAAGGGACTAGTATATTGACGTATTCTACTTCTGCACTCTATTTCCCTATGACCAAATTTATTGCATGAAAATCAAACACCATTGAAAGATGCATACCTTTGAGCATTTGGTTGTCTGATAGATGATCTTCTAGCAAATTTTCTCCGATTTCTTGTGTGTTTCCCTTTATCTTGAGTCTTCTAATTATCCATTGTGTTTGAAGTCTGCATACCCTTAGAGCTTTCACTGTCTTCTATTCCCAAATCACCTTTGTATTTAGAATTTTTTTCCCCTGCAATCAACTCATCAAGCTTGGTGGAGCTTGTCTTGAACTTATCTTCACAAAGCTTTGATTTTTCCAAATCTTCTTTCAAGTTTACCACTTCTTGTTCAAGCCTTGTGCATTATCAATCTTGGTTTGCACCATTGTATTTAGACAATATTCAATTCTCTTCTTTTCCTCCGCTTGCACCTTCAATCTGGTGATCTCTTCATTTGCTTGTTTTAATTTCTCACTTAATTCTCTATTTCTTTCTTTGAATTTCTTCAGTTGCTCTTTCAATTTTTGGACACATTCATTTGCCTCATCAATATTTTCTTTCAAATCTCTATTCACTTTCAGCCTTGTCAAGATCTTCAAGAGCAGCTCAGAGTTCTTCTTTATCATCCATTTGTTCAATCTTTAGGATCTTCCTCAAGCTATTAGGCTTCTTCGGAGGAACAAAGCTCTGATACCAATTGTTGAATACCTAAGATACTAAGAGGGGGGTTGAATTAGTATCTTCTTAAACTTATTGAGAAAACACCATCCACCTACTCCAATGCGTATAAAAGTAAAAATGAGCAAGAGCATTAACAGAACATAAAAGCACACATCACATGAAAACCCAGATTTTTACATGGAAAACCAAAAATGGGAAAAACCACAGTGAGGATTATCTCACAGTATAGTATAACCAGTTATAAGATATTGCAAAGGGTGGCTCACTGCCAAGACTCACTATCTAAAATGGGAGGCTCGGTGCCTACAAAAGATACAATAACAAAATGGTTTACAACCAGAATATGAATTGATAAAGTTAAACCTAACAAGTGTTGATTCAGTTCCTTTGATGCTTAGTAAACTGACTTTACACACTTCATCATCTTCACATACTTGTCTATCTTCACACACTTCGCTTCATAATTCACTTCAACAATCACAAAACTATCCAATATATATATATATATATATATATATATATATATATATATATATATATATATATATATATATATATATATATATATATGATTCATCTACAAGCATCAATTAGGTTGGCCTAATTAGATGCAACCCTTATTCACCAAAAAGATAACTATCAGCTTTAAGCATGTACAAAATCTTTTCAAAAACAATTCAAGCATGTAGCATGCTACAACATGTCAGCATGGACCAAAGATAGGTCACAATTACATCCACAATACATAAATTAATCCATTACAATATCAACTATACATTAGGTCGGCCAGAGATAGACCTAATAGCAAAACGTAAAAATAAAAGAATGCCAACTCGTCGTACGAGCACCTGAATGCGTGAGATTTTGAAATTACAAGCTTCCAACATCCAAAATCCATTTCCCAAAACTGCAAGAAACTATAATCATCAGCGAAGGATTATAGACAAAAATACCGGAGGATAATACCTACATACCTATTCAAAATACCAAATGAACCTTGAACTTAAAATTGCAGTTGCAACTCATATAACATGGTGACATCAATGACAACATAAAAGCTGCATAATGATACATTCTTATTCATTCTTCTAACATTATATATATTGATGAAAGAGAGATCTTGCAACTCTCAACACACTTCAAACACACAAGAGAAATCTCAAAAAATGATTTCAAATAATACCAAAAATCAGCAACATGTATGAAACTTTTCATTGCTCAACAATCACTAGGATTGCAAGAATTCAAAGCCAAATTGAAATAAAATCATGGAATTCTTCTGGAATGATGGAAAACATCTCTAATTAGACTTAGAAGTTTGAAACAAATAACAAGATCAATCACTAGTATTCATTCTTCATTCCCACTTCTACTTGTAGCCACTTTCTTCTTCTACCTACAATTTTCTTCTCTAAATAATCAAAGGAAAATTGAACCAGAACCCTTCCAATGTTATTTTCTATTATTTGACACCTCCAAACTACAACAAAAATATCTAAAAGCTACTCTCCAAAAAAATCTACACCCCCTTTCTCACTCCAAATTCTGAAAATGAAAATTTAAAACAAGATTGCTATGGTAACTCCTCCCAACAACCACAATCTTCATCAATGTTGTAACTCCTCCTCCATGCCACCAACCTAGAAAAAAATTAAATTCATAAAATTCATTATTAAAATCTCCAATGCATGTGCAATTCACTCTCAAGAAGAATAGCCATGAATTGTTGGCATCAAGATTCTCCATTTCTCGTAATTAATTTTGATTTTTGAAATTTCCAGCCAACACATTATGGGTGTCCTACCTTTCCAACACTAATGAGGTTTTTTTGAATTTCATACAAAAATTTGAAACTCCCAAGAAAATCCTATGCCCAAGGTTAATTTTTTCCTTTAAACATTAAAATTGTATTTTTTGACACTTTCTCATATTACAACTTGCAACCAAAATTTGTCCAATTAATTAATTATTATTTTTTGGAAAAGAAAATTAAATAAATAATAAAACAATTACTCAAAATATGTCACATCAAAAATTTTATTAATTTTTTTGATGCAAGATTTCCTATAACCATGGATTCTCTTGCATGAGACACCCACGGTAGAAAGAAGAGTGACCATATAACTTCTTAAGAGGATAACCAAGATGATTAAACTTAGCTTCCAACCAAGATGAGTCTTCAATAGGTCTTCCAAACCATTTTACCAAGTATTCAAAGTATTGCTTATGCCTTGTGCTCCTACTCACCCTGCTATCCAAAATTGCTTCTATCTTCTCCTTATCTAAAGGTGTTGTTATATGTCATTTTTCACCTATTATACCTTCATCACTTTAATCTTCATGAAAATTTGTTATATATAAAATATTAAATATAGGTGAAATATTGAGCTCACTAGGAAACTCTAGTTCATATGCATTAACTGAGTCATTCTTGCTTAGGCCCAAACATCTTCATTTTTAGATTGTTGTAGGTACCAACGTGAAATATTTATTTTCTCAAGTGTACCATTAATTCATCACCAACTTGAAACTCCTTATGTCTCCTCTTCAGATCAACTTTAGAATTTTAATGAAAATTCATTTTAATGATGTGCTTTCTTACCTCTTCATGTGATTGACAAAGTCCTCTACTTCTACACTTTTCTTTTCACTTTTATCCATCCTTTTAAATTTGAAACATCTTTTGGGATTTTTCCATAAACTATTTGAAATGAATATTTACCTGTACTCCTATTCACCAAGTTGTTATATCCAAATTCTACTTGTGATACAACCAAATCCCACCTCTTTGGCTTGTCTACAACTAGACTTCTCAACAAATTTCCCAAGCTTTTATTCACCACCTTTGTTTTCCCATCCATTTGAGGATGGTAGGTTGAACAAAACTTCAAATAACTCCTTAGATTATTCCATAATTTCCTCCAAATTTATCCCACAAACTTTGTGTCTCTATCCAAAACTATGCTCTTTGGTAGACCATGTAGCCTCACTACTTCCTTGAAAAACAATTCTGCAACATCCACAACATCATTAGTATTTTTAGATGGAATGAAATGATCCATCTTATAAAATCTATCTAACATGAAAAAGATTGAATCATATCCCTTTTTCATCCTTGATAAAACAAGAACAAATTCCATACTAATCTCTTCCCATGACCTCTCAGGTACTAGTAAAGGATGATATAAACCCATGTTTTGACTAGTTCATTTTTCCACTTGACAAATCTTACAACTTTGCACATATTTTTTGATATCTTGCTAAAATTGAGGACACTAATATTACTTGCCAAAAATTTCTATGGTTTTATCAAAACCAAAATGTCCTACAAGTTCTCCACTATGTTTTTCCTTAATCAAATTCATTCTCATTGAAATTCTAGGAATGCACAACTTATTACCTTTGAATAACATACCATCTTAGATTAAATAATACAACCACTTTTTCCTATCTACTGGAATAGGTTATTTTCAAGATTTTCAAGCCTCTCCAAAATTAGGATCCTCTTCATACAACTCTTTCAACTCATTGAATCCAACAAACTCAACCTGCATTTTAGTTAGAAAACTGTCTTCTACTCAATGCATTTGCAACCTTGTTAGAATTCCCACTTCCATGCTTAAAAAAAATGTGTAACTTTGAAAAAATTCTACCCATTTCATATGCATTTGATTTAACTTCCCTTGACTATTGAAATATTAAAGTGCTTGATGATTAGTAAATAAAACAAACTCAGGTAAAAGATAGTGTCTCTACTTTTTCAATGCTTGAACAATAGCATAAAATTCTTGGTCATAAACTGAATATTTCTTCTTTGCATCATTTAACTTCTCACTAAAGTAATCAATGGGTTTAATGTCTTGATTTAGAACAACTCCAATGACATTACCACTTTCATATGTTGGAAGACTAAAATCACTAAGAGGGGCGGGTGAATCAATGATTTATAAAAGTTACAAACTTTTTCAAAACAAGAATTTGTGTTTGCTTTTAAACGAAGAGAACAAATGACAGATATGTGAAGTGAACTTGTCTTTTAAATCAAAACACCAAATGACAATTCAAAGAACAAATTTGAATTATGCATGAATAGTATTAAACATGAAACATTAATCAGAGGATGAACTTAAAATTTTCACATGTATCAGAGCTCACATTAATAATAGAACCTTTTATGCATGAAATGTACATTGACAAATATGAAAGATTGATATGAAATGAGACATAATAATGAATAATATGAAAGAATGATAATTATGCATTTGACAACATAATAAAATTAGACTGATAAGAAAAACATCACACACATAAAATCACCACATAACACAAAATTTTGTCCTGAGTGGAAAACCATCCAGGGGAATAAAAACCACTCGAAAAATATTTCTTTATTCAAATAGAGCACCAACTCTACACAATTCAAGAGAACCCACTCCAAGGAGCACCAAACCCTCACTAATTTAGAGCACCAAATCCATTACAAGGCAACACAATTACAATATTCTATCAGAACCCTAGAAGTGCGGATTTTGCAACTCTAGAATTTCAATAGAAGACTATGTATATAGATATTTCAATAAGCACACTGAAGAAGAATTTTGTATATGATTGAAAACATCTTCTTTTATACAAATATCTCAGATTCAAAATGATTTTCATTGTAAAACAATTTCTTGTCACTATAAGAATAAAGCTTGATGTCTCACAACATTTCTCTTCACCATCCCACCGAGAAATACCAAAAACCCTTCTTAAATAGAAGCAAGATAATCTTTGTATACAATTTTGTAACTGTAAGGGCAACTCGAGTTAGGGTTTCAAGGGAAAATACTAACATAATCTCTTTTAAATAGACCTTTAAAAAAAAAAAAATTGTTACATCCTAGTAATCTCTTTTTGTTTTTAAAATAAAACATTTAAAAAAATGACCAAAATGTTTCAGTTATAGCCCAAGCACTAAATCATTTGCTTCAAACCACTTTTTGAAAAGAAATATATTTATTAGCTAATTAAATTGTAAAGAAATCAAATAGATACCAGAGAGATTCATTGAAGACAACCATAACTTCCTAGCTAAAGAAACATTAAAATTTTCTTATTCAATATCGAGCTTGCATTGGCTCATAGTCAACCATGTTGTAGATCTGACCATCCTCAATGTATCGGCTGAGGGAAGACACCAAAACCTACAAACTATCATGATATCCATGATGGCTAGGGTTCTGGTGCAGGAGCACCCAGTACACATAGTTTCAACAATTTATCCTTTGAAGGAAGGCATTAGGAATTTAGGGGTATTTGAGTAAATTAATGTTAAATAAGGTCTTTGAGACTATTATTCATGTAATTGGGGGGTTTCTAAGGTTAGTTGTTCCAAAAGTGCAAAAGGTTGCATAATATTGTGTTTATTGTTAACAAATTATCAAACAATGCAAAATTAAGCAATGAAGGGTTAAGGTAGTTTTGTGGTCAGTTATAGGAATTTCATGGGTAGTTTGGATTGGAAAATGTTTAAATGGCCTCTTGAAGGCTCGAGAAGGGTTGGTTGTAGCATTTGAAAAGAGAAAATTAATATAAAGTTCTATTTTCCAGTTATTTTTTGTTTTTCTTTCATTTCTTGGCCTGTGTACAGTTCTGTACAGCAGGGTTAAACTTTGAAATGCCTTAAATCCATCAGAGGATAGAGTTGACACTATTTTCTATTATTTCTTGAGAGTTCTTATTGTGAATTAAGCCAATTGAAGTGAATTTGCTACTGACTGGTCTGAAACAGGGGCAATAGGGTTTTGAAGTTCAATGTGTGTTGAAGGGCCATTCCTCCTTCCGTGCAGGCTGTAACTCAGAGGAATGGGCCTACGTAAAGTAGGGTAAGTATAAGTATGAGCCTCCTTGTGGTGGAAGAGTATTTAAAGTAGATTAACAACACCGCCCTGTTGTAAAACTGAGTTTTAGGCCTTGGAGTCAAGGCTAGAGTAAGTGAAAAGTCTATAGGGAATGGAATCTGGGTAGAAACCCTAGAAGATAGCCTTGGCAGGTGTATTTAATGTTATCTAGAAGTTTTGAGTGGTTGTAAGTGACTGGTTGTGTGAGGAAGTTAGAAACCCTATGGTAAAGGGGTGAAAAGAGTGGAAAATAAGGTGGTTTACAAAGGAAGTATGTGTAGAACGTGAGGGTAGTCAAATATTAAGATGTGTTGAGCATGTGCAGGTGGAAATATGAAGGATTCAAGTGGTTTTAGGTCTACAAGTGATCTAGGTATAGAACTTTCAATAAGCCCTAGTTTTTAGGAAGGAAAAGGAGGGTTTGTTGGAGCAGCAGTATAGAAGGGTTGTATGGAGGTTTTGATCAGTGAATCTTTTGTTTTGTGCCACAATTTGTGACTTTCCAAGAGTTGGTAAGGTGAAAGGCAGTTTAAAAGATACTTTGTTTGTAAATGTGGGCTAATTCTACTAGCCCTTGGACATGGTTTCTTAATGTTTCTCTATGTTTTGACAAATGAATCTTACTTGTAAGCTTGGAACTATCTTTTTTATGGAATATGGATGCTATATGGATGATTAGTGAGTGTTCTTACATTTTTCTTTGAGGAATTGGTCTCTTAGTTGCTCAGTTGTGAATTGGGAAGCCATAGAGCTGACCCTATGGAAGTTGTGCTAGTTATTTGATTTTGAGTTGGTGTTTGGTTTTCAAAGCTTGGTTGAATGTTCCTCCACCCTACTCTACATCAGGTTCCAAACCCTTCAACAATAATATTTCCCTAAAAATTATTTCTTTCAAGTCTATCAAGGACTTTATCAAACACAATGATGATTTGAAGTCCGAAATAAACAAAACATAATAATTCCTTTAGAATCTGTTGTCCAAGAAGAATGGAATTAAATCATTGCTACATGTGCATTATCAATGATGGTTGTCGATGCCAAGTCACCACTTACAAATTTTAATTGACAACTTAAACAACAATACCCAATTCCTCATAATGCTCAAAACATAATTACCTTGTAAAAATTATTCCAAACCAAAGACTTTAAAATACCAACATAGATAATGATTGAACCAAAAAATGATGACTGCCAAATATCTTGTCACTACCATGTGACATTCAAAAATTCCTTTGTAATAAACCAAGATTCATAGAATGTCGATGATCTTGGAATTTTAAAACAATGTAAGTCAATAACCATAATGCCCGATACCTTTTTCAAGGTAATTGCTAGCAATGCAATATATAAAAAATGAACCATACCAAGTACCAATGGTAAAGCCACAAGATTCAACCAACTTCTCATAAGAATTGTCAAGACAATATGTCATGTTGATGGAAATAGCAATGCCACAACTTATGCATTATAAACCATATGGTAAACCAAGGATCCCATTACCATATACGATACCAATAGAAAACACTCTTTCTTTTGAACCAATTTGAATGCTTCAGACAATAGTACTACCTTGTCACAATAATAAAAGAGTCAGCATCAATATGTATCAAGATCAACCAAAAACTAGAACTACATATCATGTCATCATTATCTTGTCATCTGCATATTACCAACCATGTAAATCACCTGTAAACATCATGTGCCACCACTATCATATAAAATCACCATGTGAACCAACTAAAAACATCATGTGTGCCATACCAAATATCAATCCTTGTTATCATGCCTAATCCCCTTAAATAATCAATTTGAAACACTATGACTTGTAAACAATCTAACAACAATTTGACAAACATTCACCAACTACATATCATAACACCAACTAATGCAACTGCATATAAGCCAATCTAAGAATGCAAATAATAGAACCAGTGATGTTATGAACCCCATAAAACAATTTTGGCATCAAGGAAAAACTAACATATAAACAATTGAAAGCCAAAAAACTCCCCCTTTGTCCTTGATGGCAAAAACCAATGATGTTATGAACCCCATAAAATAGTTTTGGCATCAATGAAAAACTAACATATAAACAACTGAAAGCCAACAAACTCCCCCTTTGTCCTTGATGGAAAAACACATATCATCTCTCCCCATTTTTCCCTCAATGACAAAGATTGAAAGAAGAGAATGTGAGATGCCATGAAGATAAACAACTAAGAAGCCAACCAATTATCCAATACAATAACCAACTGCAAGTAGAGAAACAAATAAAACATAAGAGAGCTATGAATTAAAAAAAATTTGTATACCTAAGCTCCCCCTTTGCTCTGTAATTTATTATCAACTTCACTAAATCCATCTCATGATCAACTACCATTAAAGACTGTCAACAAGAGTACATTATAGCAACAAGTTCCACAATCAACACTGATGCATTAACAACCAACCAAACAACCATTGATCCACTGGCATGATATCAACATAAACCACTATCATATGCACTACTCCTACTGAGAACAAGATAGCACTGACAACATTGACTGAGAAAAACTATAAATTATCCTCATTGTACAAAATACTACTATCAAACCTACACTTGCTCCTTCTTCATTAGTGAATGTTAGCAGAGAATGATATCATTTTCACTTTATGATTGCAACAATATCATGTACCACCTTTCAAGAAAACATTATATATTTCAAGCAATGGTATTCCACAAAAGTTTCAAAACATTGTCATGGCACCATGGATAATACTATCACCAATAGCCTATTAAGGTTTTGATTTACTATCCAAGATAAATACTTCTTCATTATTTCAAACTCATACTCATACCTCTAATTATTTGTATGCATTGAATGTATGAAGAGACTTACTAATGTTCGTACTGGCCTCTAAAGATTTCACTGCCCCTTATATTGACATCACAACAAAAACATTTCTACTCACTATCACTTTGATTTAGAATGCAAAACAATGACATTATATGATGTTAATTCTTTGATCACCAAACAAATCACTCAACATCATCCAAGAATGTGAATAAGCATTCTTCATAAAAACATGCTATCAAAGATACACTCAGCAAGAATATACTATCATTTCTAGCATGGTTAGCACATGAAAAGTTGTCAACAATTAACATGCTCAACATCAAACAAACCATAGCAATACAAGAAAACACTTCCTATGTTATTGATCTTATTGCCTCTAAAAATCATTGTCACAATCATTGCACTTTCACAAATCCACTGTCACAACAAGCTAAGTAAACAAGAGGTAATTTTCATCATTGAAACACTGCATACTATTCCACAAATCCTGACCACTTTTCCCATGATCATTAATGACAATATAATCAACATTGAATTGTCCTAGATTGAAAATAATCAACATATTGTTGGAGTACCATGCATAAGAAAATACAAATGACCTCCATTTCATGATATCATTGATTGTTCACAATGCAATATTGACTGTCATAACAGTGGGCCTATTTCAGTGACTATCTTGAACTGTCCTTTTTTCTAAAGTCACAGTGCATCAAAATGGAACTGTGATCAATTCCATGATCACTGAAATGCATTTTTTTATCAGTGCATGAAGACCATTTTAATTCCATCTACATTCAAACACCATATTATGATTGAAAGAAATCAATGCCACTGCCTCCTTTCAAGAAAGATACATAACAATCATCACTATGCATGAGACAAGAATAACCCATTTACTATCTTTAGCTAAGTTGGAAACTTAGAATCACAACATCATGAAACCAACACCATAAACTAGTGTTCATTTATGTACTATTATTGTACAATAATACTAAATCATGCAAATGTGCAATATGGAAGATTCTTCACTATGCACACATCCATTTGACAACCACCATACCTATGTTCTCTGACAGATATATTTGACTGACATCATGGCGCTTTCACTTATATATATCCTTGTGGTTATGTATAATGCATTTATCACAGAATGAAAGTAGGTCCATTACTGCTAGATGATCATTGTTAATACTATCAACTCCTTGCAAGAGACAAAACATTATGACAAAAACATCAAATTCATGAGGCAATAGAAGACAATTTCCATTCTTAACCACAATTCCATTCACCACATCAACTCCATAAGCATGAAGCATGATCTAAGATCCTATTCAACTCAAATATTCAAACATCAAATCACTTTTGTCTTTGTTTTGTTCACTATTTTGTCTTATTTGAACACAATAGCGTTTGTCAAAGGTCTCTACTACTGTTATGTTGTTTCAAAGATATCTTGTCCTCTGTATCAAGACCATTCCATATGACTATCCTTGATGCAAAGAGTCTTCAAACTCCCATGACCAAAGAAAATAGATCATATCACAAATCTTGACATAGGATGCACAATGCCAAACAAGATCATCATAATTAACTCCTTGGGTCAAAAGATAAGACAGTGATTATCTCCTCCTAACTTTGAGCTAGTTCTTATGCATTGGATAATATCTTTTGATTAACATGCATTGATTTTGATTTTTCACCTCCTAAATCTTGTTTTCTTCTCCATACTTGTATAGGCTTTTTCTTCTCCTTACTCAAGGTATTCTTTTGCTTTTTTTTGAACATGTAGTCCCTAGATGGCTTTATCAAACTTTTCTTACACCATTGTGCTTTATGTCCAAACCCATTACACCTATAACATATAATGGTGTTTTCTAGACCGAAGAGAGGATAATTTCTTCTAGGCATGTTGTATGAACCTCTCTTGACATTCCTCACATGATTATGACTTTTATTCATCCAACAATTTCTTACTCTATGTCCATAAGCATTACAACAATAGCAATAGCCATGAAATTGAGAGTGGTTATACCTGATAAATGGAGATCTTGATGGTCTTTTTTTCCTTTCATCAACCCATTTATCTTTGGTTTGAGTAGTAGCAATATGATGACCAATATCAACCTTCACTCTTGGTGTTTTCTTGGCTGTAAAATTCTTTCCATTTGCAATAGCAAACACCGTCTCATGTTTAGATTTTTCTACAAATCTTTTTCCAACTTCATACCCCACTCTTGTAGGATCCTTAAAATGCTTTTGTCTGCCAATCATTTCATTCAATAAATTAGTACTACGATCAAATTTCTGAATTTTACCTAATTGAACCTTGACACTTTCAAGCTCTTTCCTTAATGCAATTACTTCTCCTTCAAATTTTAGACATTCGATATTTTTAACCTCCAAATCAAACCTTACAACATCTGATATCCTTTTACATTCTTCAATATCAATTTTCTAACTTATAATCATGTCATCTTTAAGAGTTAGTTCTTTTAACAAGGAATCATTATCTAAACTTTTCTTCAATGAATTAAGCTCATTTTCTAGTTTATTACACAATTCATCCTTGTCTTTTAACTTGGATTCCAATCCCTCTTTAGTCATTTTTCTATCAACCATTTGGGCTTTCAAAAATTCAATAATCTTTTTATCATCATTATGATCTTGTATTACAACTTTATTAACATTGACACTTTCTTGTAGGCGTACCTTAAGATCCTGATTTTCTTTTCTAAGCCTCTTAAGTTCATCTAAGGCAGCAAGTAGTTCTTCCTCCAAATAAACCTCAAATTCATCACCTTCATATTCCTTTTCACTTACTAAGTGAACTTCTTCTCCAACTACAAGATCACATTTAGTATTAATTGGCAAGGGTGCTACTTCACTAGACTTGAAACTAGCGTTTGTCTTCTGTATTTTGTTTCTTTTGCACTTACCCATAGTACTCCTCTTATCAAGAACTTGGTTGAACTTAATTTGGTTAGGCTTATGCAAGGGTCTAGCTCTTTACACCACCATCAATCAACATCAGATATGTTTTCATAAAACACATAGACTGTACCATTAGACAGAAATACCATCTTGAACTTGTGACATATTTCACAAACTTCCAAGACTAGAATCAATCCTAGGGTGATTAGACCTATATGAGGACCCTACACTTTGATACCAATTGTTGGAAAAAACTGAAATCACTAAGAGGGAGGGTGAATCAGTGATTTATAAAAGTCACAAACTTTTTCAAAACAAGAATTTTGTTTGCTTTAAAACCAAGAGAACAAATGACATATATGTGAAGTGAAGTTGTCTTTTAAATCAAAACACCAAATGACAGTTCAAAGAACAAATTTGACTTATGCATGAATAGTATTAAACATGAAACATTAATAAGAGGATTAACTTAACATTTTCACATGTATCAGAGCTCACACTAATAATAGAACCTTTTATGCATGAAATGTGCATTGACAAATATGAAATATTGATATGAAATGAGACATAACAATGAAAAATATGAAAGAATGATAATTATGCATTTGACAACATAATAAAATTAGACTGATAAGAAAAACATCACACACATTAAATCACCACATAACACAAAAAAATTTCCTGAGTGGAAAACCCTCTAGGGGAATAAAAACCACTCAAAAAATCTTTCTTTATTTAGATAGAGCACCAACTCTACACAATTCAAGAGAACCCACTCTAAGGAGCACCAAACCCTCATTAATTTAGAGCACCAAATCCATTACAAGGCAACACAATTACAATATTCTATCAAAACCCTAGAAGTGCAGATTTTGCAACTCTAGAATTTCAATAGAAGACTATGTATATATATATTTCAATAAGCACACTGAAGAAGAATGTTGTATATGATTGAAAACATCTTCTTTTATATAAATATCTTAGATTCAAAAGGATCTTCAGTGTAAAAAAAATTCTTGTCACTGTAAGAATAAAGCCTGATGTCTCACAACATTTCTCTTCACCATCCCACCGAGAAATACCAAAAACCCTTCTTAAATAGAATCAAGATAATCTCTATAAACAGTTTTGTAACTGTAAAGGAAAATAGAGTTAGGCTTTCAAGAAAAATCCCTAACATAATCTCTGTTAAAGAGACCTTTCAAAAAAAAAAAACATTTATGTTACATCCCGGTAATCTCTTTTTGATTTTAAAACAAAACATTTAACAAAATGAACAATTTTTTTTAGTTATAGCCCAAGCACTAAATCATTTGCTTCAAACCATTTTTTGAAAAGCAATAGATTTATTACTTGATTAAGGTGTAAATAAATCAAACAAATACCAGAGAGATTTGTTGAAGACAACCATAATTGCCCAATTGAAGAAAAATTGAAACTTTCTTATTCACTATCGAGCTTGCATTGGCTCATAGTCAACCATGTTGTAGATCTGACCATCCTCAATGTATCAGCTGAGGGAAGACACCAAAACTTGTAAACTATCATGCTATCCATGGTGGCTAGGGTTTCAAACCCTTCAACAATAATATTTCCCTAAAAATTCTTTCTTTCAAGTCTATCAAGGACTTTATCAAACACAATGATGATTTGAAGTCTGAAATAAACAAAACATAATAATGCCTTTAGAATCCACTATCCAAGAAGAATGAATTTAAATCATTTCCACATGCGCATTATCAATGATGGTTGTTAATGCCAAGTCACCACTTACAATATGCAACTGACAACTTAAACAACAATACCCAATTCCTCATAATGCCCAAAAAATAATTACCTTGTAAAAATTATTCCAAATCAAAGTCTTTAAAATTTTGACATAGATAATGATTGAACCAAAAAATGGTGACTGCCAAATATCTTGTCACTACCATGTGACATTCAAAAATTCATTTGTAATAAACCAATATTCATAGAATGTTGATGATCTTGAAATTTTAAAACAATGTACGTCAATATCCATAATTCCCAATACCTTTTTCAAGGTAATTGCTAGCAATGCAATATATAAACAATGAACCATACCAAGTACCAATGGTAAAGCCATAAGAGTCAACCAACTTCTCATAATAATTGTCAAGACAATATGTCATGCTGATGGAAATAACAATGCCACAACTTATGCATTATAAACCATATGGTAAACCAAGGATCTCATTACCATATAAGATACCAATAGTAAACACTCTTTCTTTTGAACCAATCTGAATGCTTCAGACAATAGTACTACCCTATCATAATAATAAAAGAGTTAGCATCAATATGTATCAAGATCAACCAAAAACTAGAACTGCATATCATGCCATCATTATCTTGTCATATGCATATTACCAACCATGTAAATCACCTGTAAACATTATGTGACACCAAGATCATATAAAATCACCATGTGAACCAACTGAAAAAATCATGTGTGCCATACCAAATATCAATCCCTGTTATCATGCCTAATCCCCTTAAATAATCAATTTGAAACACTATGACTTGTAAACAATCTAACAAACATTCACCAACTACATATGATAACACCAACTAATCCAATTGCATATCAACCAATCTAAGAATGCAAAGAATAGAACCAATGATGTTATTAAATAGAACCAGTGATGTTATGAACCCCATAAAACAGTTTTGACATCAAGAACAAACTAACATATAAACAACTGAAAGCCAACATCATCACAATCCACTTGAAATACCTTACTAAAATTAGAAAGTGTTATAACAGGTTGCTCCATCACTTTAGCCTTCTACAAATCAAAACTCCTTGTTGCCCCTGTAGTCCATCTAAAATCTCTTTTTTCCCCTCTCATGGTCTCAATTAGTGGTGCACAAATAATACTGAAACCTCTAATAAAATTCCTATTAAAACTTTCCAAACCATGAAATTATTTCACCTCTATGGGACTCCCATGTGTAGGCCATTCTAAGATAGATTTCACCTTTTATGGATCCATCTTGATTCCTTCTCCTAAAATAATGAATCCTAAGTATACCAACTCCATCTTCATAAAGTTTCATTTCTTGAATTTAATTAGAAACTTCTCTTTTCTCAAATTTTCAAAACTAAATTTGATATGCATCAAATTTTCTTCTAATGTCTTACTAAATATCAATATGTCATCAAGATAAACAATAACAAATCTTCCCAAAAATTATTTTAATACATCATACATCAATCTCATAAATGTACTAGGTGCATTTGTTAGTCCAAAAGGCATGATCAACCACTTATACAAACCTTCCTTATTCTTGAATTCTATCTTCCATTCATCTCCCTCTCTGATTGGGATTTTATGATAGCCACTCTTAAAGTCAATCTTGGTGAAGTATTCAACCCCACTTAAACAATCAATAATATCATCCATTATTGGCAATGGAAACCTATAATTGATAGTGATCTTATATATGACCCTTGAATCCATGCACATTCTCCATTCTTCACCTTACTTAGGTACCAAAACAATAGGCACTAGACAAAGAATTAAGCTCTCTCTAATCAAACTCTTTTACAACAATTCTTGCACTTGTCTATTTGGCTCTTCAATCTCTATAGGAGAAATTTGGTGGGCTGCCTTATTAAGTAAACTTGATCCTAGTATCAAATAGATTTGGTGACTTATCCTTCTCAGAGGTGGTAATCCTCCTAGTGTATTATCTGAAACAATCTCACAAATTTCATGCAAAAAATATGCAACTTCCACAAGAACATCTTCCACCTTTTCTTGGTTAGTTTTTAGAATCAAATAAAAAAAAAGTCATGCTTCATGCCATCTAAAAGCTTCCTAGAATCAACTACACAAATCCTTGAATTTCTAAAAATCTTACCCATTTTGTGAGGCCCACTCTTAAACCAACATTGGTGTCACATTATTTTAATCTCAATTGTATGGATATCCCATGACACCTTGTATGTTAGTGATGATGTGGTTAACATGTTTGATATTATATTTGGATTGTAATCATATTACATGTGCAAAATAACTAAATTATGCTTTTATGTGTTTAAGGAAAAAGTTGAGAATGTGATGTTAGATAATTGGAAAAATATAATTTCCTAAAAAGATCGAATGTCCAACTGAATTTCTCATTGTAATTTAAATCATCTTATATGAATTAAATAGAAATTATTTATGATATTATGATGATTATAAGTTTTGAATATTTTCTTTAATTTAAAAGTGGATAAAATGGTATAATTATGATTTTATGTTTAACTTGTTGAATTATGGGAATATGTGTGAATATTCTTGCTTAATTTATGTTACTTCAGCTATGATGATTCTTGAATGTATTGACGTGTGTATGTGGATGTGTAGATATGACTTCCATGGTCAATGGAAATTGGAGACTCCTCAGGAACCTTATGTATTTCATTTTTATTCCAAGACGTTATCCCATATGGAGGGGCTAAGGTCTCGTATGTATTTAATTTGGTGATGTATTGGACTTGTGTGTTTAGAGTGGTGGGGATAGTGAATTCCTTAATTGTGAAGAAAGTTTTTTTCAAGTGCTTAATTTCGGATGCATATTTTAATGTCGCTTTTGAGGGGCTTAAAAGTCTCTATTTTATGTGTTTTTACCTTTTCTAAACCACCAAGTAGGTTACCTAGGGGTTTGGGAATTAATTAGGGATATATTTTGGATAATATCCAAGTTATGACCCCTCATAACTACCCTTAAAGGAGGGTAGCAGGTTTTGAAGTCTTGGGAGATGAGTTGAGTGTTAGTCCTCAAATCTCATTTATGGGAAATGACTCAAGGGGTGAAGTATTCAAACTTCACCCACCTTCTCTTAAATGGTGAGGATTCTTTCTTGTTGGAGTGGAGCACAATCTAAGTCTCCTCATCTTCCCAAAAATCACCCACTCAAGTCAGAGAACTTGTGAGGATTTGAGCTTAAAGGATGAATGAGAGAGTGACACTTTTCACCCTCTCATTCAAGGGATTCAACTTGGAATCTCTATTTATCCCAAATTTGAAGAATGGGAGAGTGTTCATTTTCTTTCTTTCTTTTTTTCCTTTTCCAAAGGGTTTTTCTTGAAGAAAGATTTTTTTTTTTTGGAGATTTATTGCTTGGCTTGGGAGGATAATTTGAGAAAGTTGGAGTTGGACTTCTCCTCAAATCATTCTCCACATTATTCAAATCTTGAAGAGGTAAGTTTTCTTATCTCATGTGTTCTTATGTTTAAAGTAAATTTTATGAGATTTATGTGTTGTGAATGTGTATTTTGTGTATTTCTTTGAGTATGATGATCTTGAGAATTGCTATGTTTATGTGTTGTGAAGGTCGAGCTCACCCTATGGGAAGAGAAATCTTAGTGTGTGGGGAGAGAGGTAGGACCCACCTTGGGAAGTAAATTCCTCCTTAGAGAAGGAGAGGAGATGTGTGGGTATGAGTACCCTTATGGTGTGGTGGCTTGTGCCTTGTGTTGGAAGGAAATTTGGAGATAAAAGGGGTTTGATGAAAGATATATATATATGTGTGTGTGTGTGTGTGTGTGTGTGTATAGTGAATGGTGGTTCTAGACCTACATGAGCATAAACAACAAACACAATATTAGTCAATTATGCAAATCAAAACCATCATTCCCCATAAGATTCATTTGAAACATAAAGAACAAGAAATAAATAAAGAACACAAATGAAGCAATCTAAATCCTACTCAAATGCTCAAAATTTCAATCTCATGGGGGAATTGGTGCTATTTTGATGTAGAAAATAGCCCTTTCCCAATTCCTTGCAAGCTTGGTGATGATCAATGATGCTTCTTGATAAAATTTTCCATAACCTAGCTATGAAATTGATGAAAACTATAAAACTTGGATGAGAATGGATGAAATTGCTCAAAACATGAAGATAATGACTTTGCATAAAGTAGTGGATCCAAAATTAGTAAAAGAGCTCTCCATTTATAGGAGAGAGGTGGAGCACATTTTGATGAATGTGCACATAAATTCTATTAGGTGGAAATTTGAACTTGGAGAAGTGACAAGTTGGAGGGAGATGTGGAAGAGGAGTTATTTCCACTTGGCTCAAGAAAAAAGGACTTGTAAGAGAAATAAATGCCAAGTTGGAGGATAAGACATTTGGGAGGGAGAATTCAAATTTGAAGAATATTTCAACTTGATGCCTTTTTGAATGGAAATAGAAGAATTTATAAATCAATTAAATTGATTTATTTGCAAAAGTTACAAAATCTAGAGGATTTGATGGATTAGTGTTAGAGTTAATCAGGATTTGATTAACTTAGATGGAGATTAGTTTTATTTGACACTTTGACTTAGATTTTTGGATTTAAATAAATCAATATGAGAGGAATAATGAATTTAGACTTAATTAAATAAAGTTTGATTTATTTAATTAAAGAGGATGGTGTTAGAATTAAATAAAATAAAGGTTAGTTTATTTAATTTGAAGAAGATGACCTTAAAACTTAATTAAATAAAATGCATTATTTAATTAAAAGAGGAGAATAGGATTATTTAAACAAAATAATTTATTTAATTAATAGGAGATAATGATTTAATCAGATAAAATTGATTTATTTAATGAAAAGATGAAATATGATGAATTTAATCAAATAAAGATTATTCAATTAAATGGTTAGAAAAGGATATGATTCTAGACAAACTACTGTTAGTAAATTAGGATTAGGTGCATGGGATCAATCAGTATATTTTACGTTTCTACATTTTGCCCCTCTTTGAAGCAATGTACCTACTATGTTGATTCAAAGAATAAACTTGTCGAGATCAAAATTTTAAAAACTTTTCAATTTTTTTAGATGCCCCACTACTTCCCCAGCAGAAGAATTATGCTTGTATACTACCCCTTCGAGAGATTGAACGAAAATTTGGATTTTTGGGTGATTTCTCGAAAAAGGAGGACAAGCTGCCTAATGGGTCCAAAAAGGCCCCAGGATGCCAAAAATATGCCAAAACGTGAGAAATAGACCTGAAGTGGGCTTTGGTTGGGAAAAAATGGGGTCAGAGGCACAAAACCCTAGGGTGATGGCTAAACAAGGTCACAAAACCCTAATTTTCATGCTTAAATAGCCCTTGAGGGGTCACTTTCAATTCATTTGCACACTCAAGCCTTTAGAAATTTCTTACTTTTGAGCACTAACCTTTGTGTGAGATGGTGCAAAGAGTTCTTCCTCGACACATTTTTAAGTGAGTGTGAGTCTACCAGTGACTTCCAGGCACAGGACCACCGGTATGTGACCCTAAACCAACTTGTTATTTCAATTTTTATGCACATTTAATGGGGTTTGAAAGTCAAACTTGTATAGCAGTACTATTTAGCACCACTGAAAGGGTAGAATCAGCACTTCTCGGCCTCAAACAACGCCACCATTGTCATCTATGACATCATGTCACAGTTTAAGATTTAGGGGTCAAACTCCAAATGGTGACACATATGAAAATGACATCACCATGGTCTAGTTAGGTGATTAGGGTTTCTGGGTCAAACAGATGCATAGTCAAACAACGATGTCGTGGTGAAATTTGGAGTTTTCAAACAATGATTCTTTTGCAAATAACAATGCCTTTATTGTTTTAGTTGTGAAAACTTCAAACGGGATCCAAATTTTTTATGAAACTTGACACTATGGCTTTAATGGGTGTAGGAGGACAAATTGATAATGAGGGCTCCAGAGGTCAGGTGTCGACATTTCAACTGATTGTGGCAATGATTATTTAAAGAATTCTAGCTTCAGATCGATGAGGCATGTACTTTAGTCCAATATGGGGTCTGGCTTGGGAGAAGATGCTCTTTAGTAGGTGTTGCTTTGTGTGTGGACCAATGATACTGGCCTCACTTTATCATGATTTATACAAGTTCACATATTGTGACAGTAGAGCCCTTGGAGCCAAGGTTACACTTCTGCACATTTGGGCCTAGTAGAACATTGTCGTGCTCCAACCATAGGTCATAGTGGTTGACGTGGAGCTCAATGACCCAATAGTATGGTGCTATAGGGGTGGCCTCACATTTACCCACATAGGATAGGATGGCATTCCTCACTGGCAGAGGGTCATCGATGAGATGACCACATTTACTTGGAGGCTCTAGCTAGGGATGCTCACATGGTACAATGATGTATAACAACTCTTCTATTTGAGGAAGGATTGACTCATGCAGGGACATGAGCACACAATGATTGAGTGCTACCTACCTAATCAGGTAGCAAGACAATTTGGTGATGTCTAAGATAGGCTAGATGACCAATATGTGGCCATATTTGCCAAGACTACCTAGGAGAGGACATGGGGTTAGATGATCAAACCAAAGAATGCAGTCAATTCATTTAAATAGTTGGTAGCTAGGTCATGGACATATGATTAGGGGTAGGAAGACCCAGGTACCACATAGGCTTACATTGACTGGTTTAGGCCACCAATCCAATTGACAGTGCCAGGGATAGTTCTACCATGACAGAGACCCTAAGGTAGGATAACAGGGTGGGGGTGGAGCCAAGGAGGAGACAGAGATGGAGATGAAGGAGGAGTACCACCTCCCCACCAACTAGGGCAGAGAGCCCAAGGAGACATGCACTAGCCGAGGGATGCCCCTAGGGACCAGCAACCACTTGTGAGGGACCAACAACCCCCACAAAGAAATCAGCCACTACCACCACCGCCTTCGCCACCCCAACCTAATCAAAGGGATGTTCTTATACAACAGCTCTAGGCCTAGGTGTAGACACTGACGGAAAAGAGGGACTAGGCCTGACATTGGGTCTAGGCCCTTACAATAGAGCGTGACCATGATAGGCAACAAAGATAGGCTATAGAGCTCTAGTTAGCATAGGAGGTGAGCAGATCACAACAGTTAAAGAGCATGGCTGCTACAACATAGGGCAGGATAGTACCCATATGGATGTACCACATGGTCATTAGAGAGGTCGAGTACTATAGATTTCATTATCGATAGGTAGTGCCTCTAGCGGCTCAGATGTTAGAGTTTTCCTAGTAGACCGGATACATACAGGATTAGCCTGAGAGGCAGGCAGGTGAGAAGAGCAGACATTAGGGCTAGCTCACACATTTTTTATCAGCGACACTATTCTTTTTGAGATCCATGGGCTCCATTTTTTATAGCCCTGTGGGCATTGTATACATTGATTGATACATACACATTTGATCCTAATTTTGTTCCATGACAGTTACATTATTGATATATGTGATATGATCGATTTGATTAGTGAGATGTGTCCTATTTTATTTATGCATGATGGATGGATGTATTTATTTTCTCTATGTGATGTGATGACATGATGTGACTCTCTATTATGTAATTCAATGTATGTATGATTCTATATTATGCGATGTATGTATGATTATGCTTATTGATTGGTGGCTCAATTTCTTTTTTAGTATCTTTTCTATGCACTTTTTATGATGATGATGTATGGATAATATGGATGTAAATGTTATGTTATGCAAATGACTTTAAAATTCTTAGACTAATAGATCTATATTATGCCCCTAATGGATGATGATATATGTTATGGTCATGAGATGTTATGACATATTCCTTTCTTTTTTTTTAGTAGCTTTTTCAAGTGTGATATGATGTTGTGTATGATGATGTGATGATGCACATGAGGCCTATATGATATGATGTTTATATGGATATATGATGCATATGTGGATGATATGATACTTCTTATATGATAATGTTTTTATGCTCATGAAAATGGATAAAAATGTATGGTTTATGAGATGCTTAGAATAACCAATCTATATTATGTAATGATGAAATGCAATGCATGTGAGATGATTAGTGTTTCCTATATGATATGATATGATATGTAGCATGCTAGTAGTTTGTGGATGTAGGATGGATTCATTAATGATGCTCTTGATTAACTATCATGGTACCATGTTAGTGTGGAGAGAAGAAAGAAGAAATTAGATGAAGATAAGAGGATCCAACAAGTCCATGATCTACGAGACTTTATTAGAGATGACGATGATGATGCTGATGGTTTTCTTATCAGGAATTGGGATTTTAAAAGGGCTACTTACCTCATGTTTGATAACACACATAGGCACGATGCATTGAGGTATAAAGAACTAGGATGGCATTGCACCTAGTGTGATGGACTTTGAATCAACAATTAGATAGGAGTATTCATGTTCACACCTGGCATACTAAACCTTATTCAACATGCAGTTAAAATATTTCAAATATCTTGGACCAAAACATAGAAAGGAAAGCCTTCCTATGTGGTCGACAAGACACCTAAAACACCCTCCCTACACCCAAACAAATCATGCATGACCAAGGTTATATTACAAGAACATCCAACAAGCACTATAGATAAAAAGATAATAATCGTTTCCCCATTCCTTTCTCTCTAAATCCATTTTTTTGGACATCATCAAGAGGTCATTGGAATGACAGCAATAAGATAAGTCAAAGAAAAAGACCAAGTAAACAAACAAGCTAATGTTCTTCATAACGCTAGCCAAGACTAAACTACTATGATACCTGATGTTGATGTCCATTGTAGGAAGGATGCATCCTAGGACATGATGTTATCAGATGATTTGAGAAAAAATAAATGATAAGCTATTAATACCAAGAATTGACCAACTTGTTTACCTACCGACCTAGACTCAGGACCTTGACACTTAAGTTTTCACTTTTAACTTGCTAGACTTGTTTTTGACTATGTCACCAAAGGTTGAGGTTGATGATTGTTTATTATGAGTGATGGTTTATTGCACGTGATTGTGAGATGGGGTGGATGGATTTTTTCAAATATTTGGATGTTTTTGATGTTTTAAAATGTTTTAAGGCTATTTTTGGTACTTTCAAGATGTTTTACAAATGTTTTGATTTTCAAATTTTCCAATGTTTTGGGGTTTTCTAAGATTTTGACCAAGAACCTAACGTAAAGACCTATCTTATGGGCCTCAGGGGCTAATCAAAGATTAGACTTACCTATGTTATACATGCAGAGACCACATAGTTCAACTGACACATACTCGATTATTCATGAGATATGAACAAATGGATTGCCAGTTTATTATGATGGACTCCTAAAGGATTGACCTAAGTGTCTCAGGGGATGATCCAAGATCAACCTTGGCTAGGTTCAGAGCTCAAAGACCCATAGTTCAACAAGATGAATCTATTTTTGAAATTTTTAACTAAATTTTTGACCTGTTTTTGGATTTTGACATGTTTTAAATGTTTTTGGATTTTTTTATTTTCTGAATGTTTTTGGATTTTATGATTTAGGGAAGACTTCAATAATATACACGAATCTAATTTGATGAGAACATTCCCCCAGTGTGATGCAATGGACTACTC